>NJDD01006102.1:3458-23396 GCA_002245505.1 Calephelis nemesis | reverse complement strand
ATTTAGTTTTACAAACTTTGGCAGCACCCATTGCAAGAAAAGAAAATACGATTTGACAAAAGGATCATTCAGATCATAAAAAAATTGTGTCGTTGGTAAAGATATGCTCATCGAGCCATGTTTTCGAAAAAAATAATTGTAGACTGACCCATTGCTCAAGTATTCTGTTAACAACTGCTAACAAAGACAACCATCATGTTTGAGAGGGATGAAGAGTTTTGTGTATTTTAGTATTTGTAAATATCTGAAATTCTGTGTACTTGGCCTGACTCTTCCAGTTATTTTTAAAAAAGCGGTATATATTTCTTCCTAGACCTTCATCGCACCGGCACAAAGGCGCATAGAATGACATATACATTTGAATATTTTGATGCCAAGAAAGTTATTTTTAAATTAACTGACAACAGAATTGTGCACGCCAATCATAACGTTACTCCCATCTGATGCAAAACGAATAATATTTGTTAGATGTACATCCCGATCAGAAAAACTTTGAATAATTGCTTGTTAAATAACATTTGCTGTGCAGCCTTGTGCATTTTTGTTAAATTAGCCTTATCTAAACAATAGGGCTAACTCGCATAAACATGTTTCAATTTACGAAGAAGAAGTAGTATTGTAAAATTTTACTACAATACACATATTATTGGAGCAGGAAATATCTGTAGGTTCATCCACTAAACCGCTGAATCTAGTTCTTTTAAAGCATTAGTACGAGGTCATTTTTATGTTGTTTGCTAATCACATTTGTAACTGTGGCCCTACATTTAGTTCTTTTTAGTTTTATTTTAGCTGCTATTTTCGAGTCCCGAAAACAGGATCTTATAAATTCGCTAAGATCGATCCATAGCGAGAAATGAAATATTGTGCTCAGCAACTAAAGCGCATAATTTTATTTCTGCTTGTGTCACTATCATGTCAGAATCTTTATGAGGTTGAGACACCTTTGAAGTATGTTTCAATTGATTTAGATTTACTTAAACTGGATTAATGTTCCTGGTGTTGTTTGTTTTCGTTATGTCTTTTTAAAGTCAATAATTCGCAGCTCAGTTTTACGTCACGTAATTTACATTGGGCTTCATATATACCGCTTTCCATGGGTTGAATCCAATCTTTAAAATTATCATCTTGCTCCCATTGTGTCTGATATTTTTGTGTTGAATGAGTTCGCTTCCTCACCTTTTTTGGAGGACACGGCCTTCTTTCTCACTATTCATGTTTAAACTTACTACTATTAGTATTTTTAAAAATTATTATTGATATTAAGTATTACTATACGAAGAGTAAACATGTGTGTTCAAAACAAATCTACGTTGCGTCGATCGAATGAGTGAAGTTAATGAAGTGAAATGAGTCAAATGCGAGCTATGCGTTTTGGGATTTCCCCGAATACCATAGAGTTACGACCATAGTAATGATTAGCTCTTATATAGTCTAGTGATGTCCGCTAAACAAACGACTATTAATCAAAGTATTGGAAGAATAGTAAGCATTGGATTGCCGTGTTTTTAAATACGGCAATGAATATTCTGCCGTATACCGTGTTTTATTGATAAACAACCCCAAATTGCCGTGTAAATGGCAATGCTGTTATATAGTATCAAATAGCTTTTTTTTGTTTTTTTTTTATTGATTGCCGAGCAAATTCATTGCATCGAGTGAAATATTTGACGTCAGCTACATAAATTGTACTTGAAATAACACAGAAAAAACTATTTAACATTACCCTTCGATTGGTTTCTACTCCAAAATACATTAATTTCAATCTTTGTATGTCCCATCAAGTCACTGTCTAAGGTCTTTTACTACTAAGGTCTTTTATCACGATTTATTTACATATTATAAATAGTTTTATACAGAATTACCGCTAACATTTTGTCAGAGGACGATGAATTTTTTGTATTGAGAATCAAAATTTATTTTTTCGCGATTATCTAAAACCACCCTAGAAAGGTTATGCGTTTGTTATCAGTAACCCTGTACATTAAAATTTGTGCTAACAACTTAAATGCCCAACATTTCTACTTTTGTTAAACAAGTAAACAAATGTGATCGATATTAGAGTAAAATTAGTGTAATTGAAGTAATTTATGTAATCTTTAGATTGTTTCTTCAGAATGAACAAGGTGTATTAGCATTTTACATGGTCAAAGATATTCCTGGCGTTAATAGTTTCACTTTAGTAGATCCAAAATCACTAGAAATTGATGAAGAACCCTTACTTGCTGATGGTGAAGTAAAATATTTCAACCAACCTTTAGGTATAATTGTTGCTGAAGATTTAGCTACTTCAGAAAGGGCAGCAAAACTAGTCCGAGTAGTATATGAAAATGTAATAAAACCGGTGATTGACGTAAAAGAAGCTAAATTAGATCCCAACCGGATTAAATTTTATAGCGCTCTTCCAGCAACAGATACTGGGAAGGATGTAAAAAAGATTTTAATTTCTCAAAAATCCATTTATTGGCAGTATCATTTTTGCATGGAAACATTAGTAACTGTTGTTCATCCTTCTGAAGAAGGACTAACAGTACATGCAGCAACTCAGTGGCTAAATGGATTACATCAAGCGATATCTAGAATGATTAATATGGATGTAAGCAGGTACCCTAACTAAATATTCATAATAAAATTTACTAACAAGATCAAGTCTGATTAAATACATTGATCCTTATACATATTTATTTATTATGTTTAGAATGTACTTAAAAAGAAACTCAAACTAGGAGATAGTGTTATCTGTTGTTATTTTGCAAAATATTATTGCATTAATATTAAGTATCAACTATTACAGAAATTATGACTATCGAATATTAAATAACATTTTTATTTAGTATCCGATGTTACATGCTTGTTCAAATGTTATTATTCATATACTTAGTTTAAGATCAGCTGTATACTAACAATATTTGATATAATAAATGAAAATAAATAATATTTAAAAGCTATGGTGCTATGGAAAGTTGAGACCGCTTTTAGTATTCTTAGTTAGTTTCTTCTTATCGCTTCTATCGACTTAACTTCTTGATGTCCGGTAACAAAAAAAGGTTGGGCAACAAATAAAATAGAAGTTGAGTATTTTCAATTTTCTAATAAAAATAACGTTGCCCGGGATTGAATAATATTATGTACCCGGTTGGCGATAGGCTTGCCACCTGTTACATTATCGGACTTAGTGTCTTCGGCTAGTCGTGTGGGGATATAGGCTTGAAAATAGGTATGTCTGCACACAATCTCTTACAATATATCCAAGGGTTTGTTACAGAATTGACGTAATCGTACGTCGTCTTGGAGGGGCCTATGGCTACAAGATCTCTAGGGCATCAATGATTGCTACAGCTGCTTGTCTTGTAACGTACAAACTCAATCGGCCATGCCGATTTATACAGCCTCTCAGAAGTAATATGAGAGCTGTAGGGAAACGCTTTCCAGCTTCAATAACATCTGAAGTAATTTATTTAACTTTTTTTTATTGTTTTGAGATTTTTCTTAAGTTTTTTGTCGTATTTTAATAATGCAAACAGATTTATTATAAAAAAGTGATCTGTATACATTTCTGAGTTAAAAAAACGATTTGGAAAAATGTACTTATGTTAAAGTTTTTACTTACTTTTACTTATCTTAAATTTTCAAGTTGTCAGCTATGGCGAGAATTTCTCGAAATTCTAAATAAATAGATTTTGAAAGCGTCCGCGTCATCTATACTACATATAATAAATCTGTAGAAGGTTCAATCCTGTACATTGAAAATATTGAAAAAAAAATAGCAGGGGTTGTTACTGGATCGATACCAAACTCAATACGTGATTTAAAAAAAAGTTTCTGTCTGTCTGTCTGTATGTTCAGGCATCACGTGAAAACTAACGGTTCGATTTTGATGAAACTTGGTAGAATCATACCTTATTATCCTGGGCATAATATGTGAGTGAGCGGACGTCTCTAGTGTGGCGAGCGGTCGTTCCTATTGGAATTAATAATGTTTGCGTGTAATTTTAAACCGTGCATTATTTAAAATGGAGAAATAAACCATCCACGCGAAGACTGACATCAGCGCGGACGGTGTCGCGGGCAGAAGCTAGTGAAAAAATAAGTTTGTTTATAAAACGTTAAATAAAGTAATTGTAAGCTTTGACAGAAGGCATTTTTTTGAAGACATTAATTTGCGGAAATCCATACTTAAATCCAAATAAAATTATTTAATTTGCAATGTTTAATTTTTAGTTTGGTGTAAATAACAAAGGTGTCATTCAGTATAATAATTATGCTTTTTATTCCGACAATGGTTACATTTTAAATGAAGAATTGACAAATGGTAGCATAGCAGCATTTAATAATTGCTACAACCGATCACGGTGGAACTTCACCGTATATAATGTCTTTACTGATACTGCTTCAAACACATGGTGCAGATCTCCAAGTACGTATCGCGTTATGGTTTTTAACCTACTTCGGCAAAAAGAAGGATTTTTTTATGTGCGTACATAATTTCTCCAAGTTTTGTGAACCGATTTACGTAACTCTTTTTTTGTTTGATGCGGAACCGTTTCGTATTGGTCTAATAAAAATTAGACTCAGGTAAGCCCGTTGATTTTCGTTTTATGACCATTTTTTTTCTACTTTCATCTATCCCGATGTCTATTTTATTAAATTAAATTATATCTCGCCAGTAAATTTGATCCATTTAGGTGACTTTGTGACAAGATTACAGACACATCGGCATTAAGCAACATGCTATCAAGATTTATAGTAAGGTTATATTATAATATATAGCCTTATACCATGCTGTAAAGACATTTACTTATAAGAAAGATTATTTTACATTAAATCAAATAAACTATAAAGTTTTAAATAAAAATAAGTATGTTAAACAATGGACTTCAAAACTAAAAGTAAAAATAATAATGTTAAATCTTTATTACTTTTTACTTTTCAGTTTTAAAGTTGGCTGTTGTGTAGATATTTTTAAGTTCAAATAGCGTAATTACTTACGTCATAATATTAATCAACGGTAATTTAATTTGATATTTTGTTCATTTAAATTTGATGATTTATTTTGCTTTGACTTTAACTGTTTTGGCGTTTTAGTATTTATCAATATTACTTCTGATTAAAAACTTACAATGTATCAAATATTTAAGTTTTGAATTAAAAACTGTAATTATTTGTGATTAATTTCAATATTCCACAACAACAATGTACCTCATCAATCAATCGAAGCTTGATGCAGATAATTAACTTCTATAAAAAATTAAAATATAACTGCAAAAGTATTTAGGGTGTCTACAAAAATGAAACTCTTTTACACTTTTTGTATGAAAATTATGGATATCCAGGTTATTCTTTTCGGGTATTTTAATTGGTGTAATATTCTCGATTTCAGCTACGTTTGAGAACATTTCAATGGCAGAATCGATAATGGAACAGATTTCTTACGAGTTAGATTTAAACCAATTACATGTGCGTACGGCCAATATAAGTGATGAGCATATAGAAATCGTAGAAATAATTGATAAATTAAAAACAGATTCTGAATACGAGAAGAGAAGAAAATATTCGGATATATACAATTCTAATAACAGATGGAAAAAACGTGGTCTAAGGTTTTCTCTATTGAGATGGACACCTAATGGATCACAATATTTTGATATAAACTTATCCATATATCAGGAAGATGGTACTGTAACAATTACTCACTGTGGAGTAGAAATGGGACAAGGAATCAATACAAAAGCTATACAAATTTGTGCTTATTTGTTAAAAATACCGGTTGAAAAAATTCAAATAAAACCAAATGACACTATAAAATGCCCCAACAGTGCCATAACTGGTGGCAGCTTAACAACACAAAATGTGACTATAGGAGTTCGAAAGTGTTGTGAAGAACTATTAAGGAGACTAGAACCAGTGAAAGCTGAACTAGTCAATCCTTCATGGGAACAATTAATTAGAGCTGCATTTAGACAGGATATTGATTTGCAGACACATAGTTTTACGAATGTTAATGATATACAAAAATATAACGTATATGGAGCAGTATTATGTGAAGTTATTGTTGACATACTGACTGGTGAGTCAGATATTGTGAGAGTTGATTTAGTTGAAGATGTTGGTCGAAGTATTAATCCCGCATTAGATATTGGTCAAGTAAGTAAAATTGATATTTAAGGCATATTATAATTGTTATTTTGATTAAAAATACTATGAATTAAATACTGAATTTGCAAATTTCTTGTAATACGTAAAAATACTGGTTATTTATTGACAAGTTTTGAAAAGATTTGCTTACCTAACAAATTTTGTTAGTTATGCAAATGTAAGTGCATTATCAAGCAGATCGAGGGATTGTGGTTTATTTGTCAGGATATTCGAAAGTACCTATTTTTATTACACGTTGTCATCGCATCACGCTTGAACGGATGGACCAATTTTGCTTAATTATTAATAAAATTAATTTGTTTTTGTTGTATTAGATATTGCCAGGCGAAGATTCTTGTCAAGAACAAAAATTGGAAAAATTGTAAGAAAAAATGAAAAAATAATTCTTTGATAAAGAAACTGTTAGTAGCTATTAATCTCAAGTTACAAGAGGTTCGCCAGGTCGGCTAGTCACTACATAGTATAAAACCAAGTCATTTCCTCTATCCCTATGTCCCTTGGTATGCTTAAATCTTGGAACTTACACAACGGATTTCGATGTGTTTTTTTTTTTTAATTTTATTAATGAATAGTTATTGAAGAGTAAGGTTTAAACGTATATTTCAAAAGTGTGCAAAGCCGAGGCGGGCACTAGTAACAAATAATTGAAATCGCGTGGCGTTTTCGTTTAGAAATGTTAAGTACATTACATTGTAATAATTCTATACGTATTAAAAAAAATGTATTATGAAAAGTAGCCATTGATAGTTCATTAAAATATCATTATTTATTTCCAGCGTTTCTAGTAACTTTGATTTCTTACAAAATCTGAAAAAATACGAGTATTAAACATTTTTCGTAGTTTTTTATTAAAGTGAATTTACAACTTCTTTATCAGTTTTTGTATTGATTTAATTATATGTTTTGATTTGATTCGGAAAATAAAAAAAAAATTCAGTATCTCTTATCTTTGATTATAAATTTAGATTCTTAAAACTTTCTAGTAATCACAAGAGCTCACAAGTTTGTGTTTAAAGATTTTATTATACTTGACTTAAAATGTTAAAAAGATGCAAAAAATATGTTTTAGATTTTTTAATAATTTGTATGTTGCATAGCTGAATAGTAAAAGTAAATACGGATAAAAATGTAGATACCAACATATTTTTACTATTGACATGAAATAAAATATATAATTAGAAATGCAAAAGTGTGTATGTATGTTTTTAATTTCATTTTTGTTTTTTATTTATGTGGAAAATGTCTTAGCTTACTTTATTGAATTCTGTAAAGATTACATTAAACTTTGAAGAAAGACGAAAGCTAATTTTGATATCGAAATCTAAAAGACTGACGTAAAAGAGCTGAACAAGATGAATATGCGGGCGAAGCCGTGAAAACGTCCAGCTAAATATTAAGAAATAAACTCGGTTGGTTAAATATTGATACGAAAATTCAGGTCGAAGGAGCATTCGTGATGGGGACGGGATATTGGACTTCCGAACAATTGGTTTTAAATCCTGAAACGGGAGAAGTCTTGACAGATCGAACATGGGAGTATTGGGTTCCTCAAGCGAGGGATATCCCCCAGGGCTTTAGAATTTATTTAAGAAAGAAATCATTTAGTACAGATTATATTCTGGGCGCTAAAGGTGAGATACGTATCTACTGATTGTGGTATGGACATGGAGGTGGTAATAGTGTTCTGATCTCTAAATCTATTTATACTTTCCAGATATCTCTTTACCTCTTCCAAAATACATTTATTTTACACTTTATGTAAAATACAAGTTTTTGAAAAGTATGTATTAAATGTGTATTCAAAAATTGCTGACGTCGAAGATTATAAATTCAAAATATTGTTTTTAAGTTTTTAGATTAAATCATAGTGCTCCTCGATTATAAAAAAAATGGTTGCCTTTTAATTAGGCAAATATTAACTCAAATTTGAATATTTGACATCTAAATAGAGTTCCTGTAAGCTGTAACGACGCTTCCCACCACTTAATTTTAAGTTTACATAAATGTTGTATTGTGAATATTTACAACATTTATTAATCATCATTATTACAACATATTTGAATATCCTGTTAGTGAATGAGTGACAATTTTATAAGAACTTCAATCTGGATGTGTAGACATCCGTCAACTGATCGTTCAATGATACCCGCAAAGCTCTTTATTGTTAATATTTCTGTTAAACAATTACGAATTAGGTAAACATCAAATTGCAAGAAATTCGTTGAAATGTAAACGAAAACAGAATGGCCAAATAACAGAAATGTTTTTATTTGAGTTGCATGCATATAAAAATAACTCGTCTGCTTAAACACAATGGTGAACGCGTCATTTCAGCTTAGACAGTATATAAACAACAAATATGTTTTATTAGTTGTTTCGCATTTCCATCTCTGGGTGTTTATTATATTTATTCTAGTATTTACTTAGTAGGGTCATAAGTTTTATCATACAATAAAACATTTTAATTGAAAATGCTGGCCACAAAAATGTGTTTTAATTTAAATTTAGAATCTTTTATAAAAATACGTATGATATTCCTAATTTCACGTATTATTGAATATGGAATGAACGCTTCAAAAGACCGTGTCGCGGCTATCGCGCTGCATTGGTGTGGTTACACACTAACACAAATTTTCGACATACTGAAAAATTTTAATTTTACTTGAAGATTCATGAAATGAAATTCCGAAAATGTGTGTAAAAAAACATAACAAAAGACTTTTGTTAATATCAACATATTCTACCACATTATGGCGTGCAAACATCTTTAATATTATACTAATTTATTATTAAGATTTGTAACATATTATGTTTCAAATATTTGAGCAAAATTTTAAAATATAAATAGGTTTAACCCTAACTACAGTCAGGAGAAGAAACGGCAAAAAGAAAATAATTATCTATTAAACTTTTCTGCCAAAAAATCGTTTACACTATAGACTATAGTAAGCTTTATGTAACAACAAGTCAAATAGCTTCTTTCAAAACCTTTTTAAAGGCAGTGATTTAAGACTATCAGGAATTTTGTTATATATACGAATTGACATACGAATTATTTTTATAAATATTAAGTTTTTGACTAGGCACATGCAACTTTTCACTATTTCTAAAATGTGAACTTTCTAAAATTTCAGCATTTATTTTAAACAAATGATGATGATTTTTTACGAATACACACACAGCCAAAATATATAAGCAAGTTAACGGTAAAATGTTTAAGGATTTAAAAAGTGGTTTACAAGAATGCAATTGATTAACATTACATATGGCTCGTATACACTTTTTTTGAACTCTAAAGATTCTTATCAAATCCACGGAACTGCCTCAAATAGGGATGCCATATTGTAGAACTGAAGAAACATATCCATGATAGGCCAAAAGAGACGCGTTCTTACCACTTCTCTTATTCTTCTCAAGACGTACACAAATCTATCAAGTTTGTTACAAAGAGAATCAATATGATATTTCCAATTACAAAATTTATCAATTTTTATTCGTAGAAAGTTAGTATTATCTACATTCTCAATATTAATCTTATTTAGAAAAATATCTAACTTCTTAGTTTCCCCATAATGTGCTTGAAACTCTACTATTTTTGTCTTAGAAAGGTTTATTTTAAGATTATTTTCATCAAGCCATCTCGAGATTTTCGATAAAGTTTCAGATGTTTCTTCTATTAAGTCAAGTTTACTTTTGCGTTTGATAAAAAGTGTAGTATTACCGACAAATAATATTGAATCTTGCTTAATAACATCAGGCAGATCATATATATAAATTAAAAAAAGTAATGGACCTAGAACACTACCTTGTGTTACACCGCAGTTATTAAAAAGATAAGTTGAGGTATAGACATTTTTACGGTTCCCACAATTTTTTGTTATTTCAACACACTGTTTTCTGTTTTCTAAATAGCTCCTTAAACAATCTAATGATTTACCTCTAACGCCATATTATTTTAATTTTGTTAACAAAATTTTATTTGAAACAAAATCGAATGCATTACTCATATCTAAAAATACAGCAAGTGGATACCCTTTATTGTTCAAATGTATTGTTACTTTTTTTACCAGGTCAAAACATGCATAAGTTGTAGATCTACCTTTCCTAAATCTATATTGATTGTCTTTTAATATGTTAAAATTAAGCAAGTAACAATAAAGCTTTTCATACATTATTTTTTCAAATATCTTAGAAATAACTGGAACTAATGTTATAGATCTATAATTGTTCATGTCAGAAGTATCCCCTTTTTTAAATAAAGGTTTTACAATTGATTTTTTTTAAACGTTCTGGATAGTTCCCTTCCAGAAATGATAAATTAATTATATGGTAAAGGAGTTTAGCTATTACAGTTGCAACAATTTTTAATATTACTGTGTTAATATTATCATAGCCCGTAGCCTTTGTGTTTTTCAAAGAATGTATAACTTTAATTACATCATACTCATCTACGGGTGTCAAAAACATAGTTTTATTGTGATTTGATTGTACATGGGATTTAATACCACATGTAAAGCTGGGCTGACCTGTAGTATTACATTTGGTCTGATTTATAAAAAATTCATTAAAATGTTCACAAATTAATGGGGTGTTAGTAAATATTTTGTTATTAATTTTAATTTGGTCAATTTCTTGTTTACATGTTTTATTCTGAAATGCACTTTTAATTACATCCCATGTGGTTTTGCATTTATTGGATGACTTTTCAATATATTTCAATGATACTTGTTTTTGAGATTCCAATATACATTTAGATAGAATTTGTTTATAATGTATATAAGTATGTTTATTTCCCATTTTGTTACAATGTGAATATCGATACTTTAAATATAGCTGACGTTTTACTTTACAACATTTTAAAAGGCCTTTAGATAGCCATATATTTTTTACTGACCTATCTGTTACTTTTATTCGTATCTTTGGAAAACATAATTCAAAAAATAATATTAATATGTCATGAAATTCAATGAAAGCTTCTTCACAATTTTGAATGCTAAGAATCTCGCTAAAGCTCTAAGATGCCAGGCAATCATAAAACTTTTTAATATTGACTTGGCTAAAAAGGCGCTTTGTCTCAAACCAAAAACTGCGCTTAAACTTATAATTTGAGACTGGCTTAATGTATACTTGTATACTTTGAGCAGTTTCATGGTCAGATAAACCAAGAGTATGAGTATCAGACTGAACATTATCTACATTACTAATAATTACATCTAAACATGCTTGCTTCCTAGTCGATACGAGAATGTGATGACATAAATTATTATTTGTTAAGATAGCTAATAAATGTTTGTTTGAGCACCGTGAGGCGATAGTTTGCTGAATGTAAGAGAGATCGGGTTTCTTTACATTGCGGATTTCGAAAAGGGCTGCCTTCAGCTGCCATCAACGAAAATAATGTGGCTACTGCTAAACGGTTAATTAAAGAAAATCCCCGGATTACCCAAGTGCGAGAGGGGTTCGTCCAAGAAGGGTTTCATAGCAGCAATGTCATCATAAATGTTCTTTAAGTTAATTTGATTTACAACTACTATAACATTTGATTTCACTTGTGGAAATTTGCGGTTTCACAATGTCAAAGATATTAATTACACAGCGCCATCTCTCATAGTTAAGCACAACTTAAATGTAGTTTCTTAAACTACTTGCTAGAATTCGCTTAACCCAATTTTCGGTGAATTTTTTATCGTTCTCTTATTTAAGAAGTTACAGAAGAGGTAATATATTCTGTTTTGGAAGTGTTTCTCAGGCAAACTATACAGTTTAGAAGAAAATGATAGAAGAGACCTCGATATCATTTTTGAAGACCTATCCATAAATAGACACTAATAGATTTAATAAAAAAAAACAGTAGCAGTCGTGGGACTGCCGATAGAAGTGAAAACGGAACTATTAAGTTGAGAGTAATTAAAACTAAATGCAAAAATTATATGAATTTTTTTATGTTTTATTTATTAGTTACATATGATGGGTTAAACAAAATATCATGAACAAAATATAAATACAAAGTTGTTGAAAAAATAATTAATATACAATTATCTTGTCAGTCAGAAATAGTCGATGTAAAAGTGTATACGTGTACACAGGCTACTGCGCGTGCGCTAGTCTGGCTCTCCATAGCTATGGATATACTATTATCATTAGCAAGTCGGTGACGCGAACCGAGGATTTTACCCTCTACCAAAACGCTCAACGCGCCTAAAGAAGTTTTCACTTCAAAAATATTTCTTAGTATAGGGAACCCCCAAAAATTATTGGTATTTTTCTATTATTACAAGAATCTTATAGCGGTTCACAGAGTACATCTACTTACCGAGATCAACAGTTGTATAGCTCTTATAGTTTGGAAAGAAAGGCTGTGGCATATGGACGGAGAGATAGACATAATGAATCTATAAGGGTTCCGTTTTTGGCCTTTGGCTTAGGAACCCTAAAAATGCTACCACGTCAAGCGTTCGTCACAGCGCAGCAAACGCGAATAATGTAAGGCCAAATGCATAACAGACTCGAGGGGCGTAATTGTTAATGCGTTTTCGCTGGTTTTTGTGAAGATAGAATATTGTATATTACAGTACTGTGCAAATGACGTCATCGTGAGGAGTGAAATTCACGATTTTAATGGATATGACTTTAATGTTTTGCAACCAATTTTTGCCCGTCTCAATTGAAGGCTAACTCATCTTTGCAGGAATAATCAGATTCTGTATGCGTGTTTACAATGTTATGATTCCCTTGGTTTGGTTTATCACCGTCATCGATTTAATTGTTTGCGTGATATTCACCTCTCTTTTCCATTTCTTTACTTTAAATCTATATTTCATTTTCACTTCTTTTCTTTTTCTGCGGTTAAATTGTGAAAGGTTTATAGAGCCACACTCTGCCTATTTTAATGCAACCTAAAAATCTTTCTCTTCCCATGCAGAATTTATTATTTTGAAATGGTTATTATTTTGAATTGGGTGTGGAACATTGTGTGTTCACTTATGTTTTCTTTTTTTTTTTTTGTTGAATCCAAAAACCAGGTTATCTATAAACAATGTTTGTATCGATTATTACAAGTATTTTTTTTTATTTAGGCGTCGGTGAGCCTGCGACGTGTTTAAGCATTGGAGTCGCATTTGCTTTAAGAGAAGCGATTGTAGCAGCTAGATCTGAATGTGCAATACCTAGAAATAAATGGTTCGAGATTGGTATGTTTCGTTTTATACTTAGTTCTTATTATAAACAGTCAGATGTTTTCAAAATCGATTGATTAATTATATTGCTTTCCCTTGTAGCGGTACGCTAACTATGCAAGCATGGAAGGATTTTTGAGAAACATTTAATACAATGTCTCACAATAGTAATGTTTCAATAAGTAAGAATTTATCTTAAAGATAATTATATAAATATATTACATTAATTAGATAATAATTGTCTTTGTAAGCATAGAAAAATAACTAGGTTATGAAAATAATTACTTAATGAAGAATGAATTTGCTGATCCATGTTTTCACTAAGTTTAGAAGTTTTTCCTTTTTTCTAAAGGGGCAGAAATATTATGAAGCATTTGAAGTTTATCTTGATAGACTTACAAAATTTTAAATAAATAATGCAGAAAATGTGTACTTTTTGTTTCTTTATTACCTAATTGTTCAATTTGATATTTTTTTCTTGCAGATGGCCCATTCACTGTAGAGAAAGTTTGTTTATTTTCAGCAACCAACAAAAAAGATTTTAAATTTTACTTTTTTTTTTTTTCAATTTTTAAAACATGTTGTATGATATGCATTAATTGTTGTCGTATTCAATTTCCAATAAATAATCATTACTATTAATATGTTTTTCTATTCGATAACGATGTCCAGAACTCATATGTTTATATGTTATTAGTATGTAGTATTCATCTAATAGAAATATTTGAAAGTACAGGTCGTTTTAAGCTGGTATACAGACTTTGTAATAAATTCTAAGCATACTAGGGAAATAGTATAGTAGTTGGCCTCTACCATTGCCTCTACAGTTATTGACTGTTTCAACTCTTATCTTAAAAAATAAGCCAAATATTAGTCAGACTTTTTTGATTCACTATGCAATATCCAAAGTTGTACATTGGTTCACAGTTAATAATCTTCTTTTAAATGGTAATAAGACGAAATGTATTAGATTTTCAATGCCCTATGTTAGGCTAGTAGATTCCAATGTATAACTAAATGGATCTAAGCTGGATCTGGTTGAATCCACTATCTTTTTAGGCATCACAATTAATAATAAATTACAATGGGGCCCTCATATTGAGAAACTGGCAAATATGCTTAGTTCAGCAGCATTTGCAGTTAAAAAAAATAAGAACATTAACAGATGTTGAAAGGGTCCGAATAGTATACTATTGCTATTTTCATAGTTTAATATCTTATGAGATATTTCTTTGAGGAAATTCTGAAGATGAAAATACTATATTTCTATGACAGAGCTATTTATAATCTTAAGGTAAGGGATTCCCTGCGAGAAAAATTCAAAGAAATAAATATTTTAACCTTCAGTTCTCAATACATTTATGAGAACTTAATGTATGTTAAAAAAATATATATGTATGTTTACAAAAAAATGTGATGTTCACGATATTAATACAAGGAATAAAAATAATCTAGCCGCATTCAAAACTCGTCTCCATAACATTAGTAAATTCTTTTTGGGTCAATGTATACGTTTCTACAATAAGCTGCCCATTGATATTAGAGATCTTCCTTTAAATAAGTTGAAAAAATGTATAAAAGTAAAATTATGTGAAAGAGGCTATTATACGGTCTTAGAGTTTTTGGAAGACGAACATGCTTGGGGATAGAGATTTCAATCTCCCACTGCAATTTGTAATGTAATTTGTTGTACCTTTTATTTAAGTTAAAATCAGATTGTAATTTGTATTTTTAATCTAGACTATGTTGTAAATATTATTATTGAAAAAAGACAAGCCTGCTGAGTTTCCTTTGCCGGATCTTCTCAGTGTGAGGCCGCGATTCCGATCCGGTGGTAGTTTAAAAAAATGTCGACGCGCACAAATACCACTTGTATGGTTCATGTGAATAAAGATGATTCTGATTCTGATTCTGATGGAGGCACAAACGCATGCAGTGTGGTAAACAAATGTTGAGACTTAAATATTTTTTCAATATGACTTTTTGAAAAATTATATATGTAGTGATGCTGTTATAGATACCTAGAAAATCGATAACAATAAAAATCAATAAATATAAATAAATAACCAAGAAATAAAATATTCATTGGTAACAAATTTAAGGAGTAACACAACTTTTAGTCTTCGAAATCTCACCTATTTAAAGCTACTGTGGTCTAGCGGTTCAGTTGTTGGACTTGACTGCATGAGATCCCGGGTTCGAATCGCGGGTTTTTCCAATTTTCTAAATAAAAAATGTTGCTCGGGATACGATATGTGCCCGATTGGCGATAGGCTTGCCACCTATCACATAGTGGGACTTAGTGTCTTCGGCTAGTCGTGGATGCCATGGTTGTGTCTCTGCCTACCTCTTCGGAGACATGGGCGTGAAGATACTTTTTTTTACTGTCATCACATTTTCAAAGACTTGTACTTACTGGACTCATGTGCCAAATTTTACATAAAAAATAACATGGCGATGTTACATCTAGACACGCGGCAGCGTGTCAAGCCAAGTTCAAGCAAAGAACTGGCTAGCCAGTGCCAAGTGTAATTTTACACAAGCCACTTGGTGCCACTTTTGACCCTTTTATAGCTCAAAATCTATTTAACGTAAATACATAAAACTGCGTGTGTGTAATCATATCCATAAGGACATCAAGAATCTCAAATTTCATTAAGCTAGCTCAAACGGTTATAAAGATATGAAGGTCTAAAAGTCGTAAATTTTAGTACCTACTGACTGACTGACATTCCTATGGTAGCTAAACCTAACCTACTTCCAGATGACCTGGAAGGATGAAATTTGGAATCCAGCTCGGTAATTATGTGTAAACGTAGTAAAAAATCGAAAAATAAAAAAAGTTCAAAAATAGTTTGGGTCCTCAAAAAAAATCAGTAAAAAAAATTTACATTAAATACCTGCCTAGTTTTTTTTTTACAAAAAGTAATGATATCCCACCAAAAACATAAATGTTAAAAAGGAGAGCTAAGTTCAATACAAAAATTGGTTGGCTGTGAACTCCGCCGCAAAAAGAATGGAAATCTTAATGGGTGCCAAGTTCTATGCAAAATCCAAATACTTATTTATAGGAACAAAATGACATTGTTATCAAGTATGAAACTCTGTTTCTTTGCTTTATTCGATAACTATTACAAATGCTGTTATTTCAAAATAGTAGGTTAGATTTGACTTGGCCAGTTTTTATCAGTTTTTATAATATATATTATGTTGAATATTGTTATGAAATAACAATTTTTGGACTTGACTGCAATAAGAATTGTGCCTCTGCCTACATCTTCGGCGATATGGGGGTGAAGATACTTAACTACTTATATCACATTAGTGCGACACACAGAGTGGACAGGTATTGGTCTAGGTCAGATATATTATCATAAGTGTTTTCTATTGATTTTGTGGTTAAGTCTATTTAAAGATTATTCAGCCAGGAGATAACCAATATGTTTACAATTTTCTAGTGAATCAACAAATAGGTGGGTAATAATCTTATGTATTAGTGTATTTTTTCTTGTTTTGGTGAAAAAACATATAAGACATTTTACGTCGACTAATATGAGTAAACTGTAGTATGCACTTTACTACTTTGACTACAAATTACATTGGAATGAACACAGTAATATTTGTAGTATGTCAAAGATATTAATTTTCTTTATGTAAAAATAGTAAAATCATTCTTTATTCAAGTGAAATGCTTTCCCCATGTTGGTCCGGGCTTCTTTGCAGAATAGACCATCTGCCTTTCTTGCCAGGCAGCTCGTAAAAGGCGAGCATAGGCTTATCATCACTAACACCGTGATATCTGACTAGGTGGTAGAATTTCGCAGCAACTCGCCCGGATTGGTACCACCGCCTTACCTATTCCTGCCGCCATAACATCATGAGGTGTTCCGGTTTGGAGGGTAAGATAGCCGGTAAACTTACTTTTGCTCGAGGCCTAACATCATGACCTCAGGTTGGCAACGCACCATTACCACCTTTGGTGTCTCTAGGCAGCGTGAATTTCTTACCATCAGGAAATCCGTCTGCTTGTTTGCCTTCCACTATCATAAAAAAAAATTGCCCATTACTAGGCACTTATTATGGGTTGGATCATTCCAAAATTTCATAAGCAAACGAATACACGGGGTTATCACATACAAATGCTAACGAAAAAGGATATGGACATCGTCCTATTGGCACAATTACTTTTTGAGGTCCCGGATTTGATCCCCGGGTCGAGCAACAAACCGAAAATTTTAAATTTTCTAGTAAAATTACCTTTGCCCGGGATTGGATATGTCCTCGGTTGGCGATAGGTCTATCACATTGTGGGACTTAGTGACTTCAGCTACTCGTGGGTTGTAGGAGTGGAAGTAGTGGAGAGTGGACTAGGAGAAGTAGCTACTCCTACGAGAATATGGGTGTGAAGATACTTAAGACCAAATCTACCTTTGATTTGCAGCGTTATTTTTAAATTTGAAAGTAATGGCAGCTATTATAAATTAATGACAAGTATTAAGTAATAACAAGATGCATATCGCTACTTCAGAGCAACAAAGTCATATTAAACAATTCTCTAACTTTACAGGACAGCCTTTAATTTTTTTTAAATTGGCTTCCTGGTTACTGAATTATCTTTTATGGTAGGTTAAAAGTAGTAAAACTGTAGTATTTACTATATTTGCTTGACCTTGAGATGTGAATTTGTTCGATGTTCGAGATGTAAATAAAAAAAGTGTGTGTGTCAGCTACAACGCACGATTGGAGTTTACTCCTTACGAAATGTATCTTGCAGCACACGTGTCTCCTACAGCAGATTTAGTTATGTTAATTCTTCTTAAATTACTATCATCGCAGACATAAGAAGTGTGATCCAAATAGTCAGTATTTTGATAGATAGCGACTCCTCCTGCACGGACACTACGAAGTATCGCGCAGGAGGAGATCCTGAGAATGAGATACGCTGTGTAATGTATTCCATCTCATTCTTTTACACGTTTAATCCTACAGATACATATGTTTGTCTCTTTCTACGTAACACCTCAACTTTTCGTATTACACTTGATTTTACTCCTCATAAAATTTCCGTACCGGGCCTTATAACTCGAATCGTTTCTTAAGGAGTACACTCCAAAAAAAGCAGGAAGGTGCCACTAATTGAGATTGTTGCACCAAAGCTGCGATAATATTACAGTTTTTAAAATGCAGCGAACAAACGACACCAAAATTATTGATGAACGATTCGTTTCTAATAACATATTACAACTGTCTCCGTTTTGGTTCGGGTCTCCTATGTAAAATAGATCATAAAATGAAATGGTAATACCACTGGTGGTAGAGTGCTGCGCTCCTACTCATTCGGGTTTCACGAATGCAAATGATCAGCAAATTAAGCACACGGATTTCTCGATGGTAGGAAGACACCATAGACATTATAGGTGCGTTTCTGTCCTGTGCCGGAGATGTTAAACCAGTCGTGCAAGGCCACTATCATAACCTCCGGAACCTCCGGACTCGAACATATGCGAAACATTACGGCGGCAGGAATAGGTAAGGCGTTTGATCTATACCCAGGCGAGTTGCTGCCCTTAATACCTGCCGTCATAATAACAATGCCATGTTCCGGTACGGAGGGTAGGATAGGTAAACTTGGACAATAATTGACCTAACTTCTCAGCCAAAAAACTTACCACCTGCAACATCCGAAGCCCGTATAGACCACTGTTATCTCATCTGTTACCATCATGAAAAAAATATTAATCCGTTGATTCCTCGCCGTGGTCAGTGTTCAATAAGTAGAAAACGCTATCTACTTCTCTGCCTAGCAGCTCGTAAAACGCAGGCATAATTGAAATTGAAAATCGTTTATTTTGCATAGACCTTACAATAAGTACCTACTTGTAACTTCTATATAATTCTACAAGATACTACCAAATCGGAACGCAGCCCAGGTTACATCGATTAATACTTCTGAGACTACTGGTAGTAGTATGCTGTGTAATAACATAGCAGGGAAGAAATCTACTGCTTTACCTATTCCTGCCGCTGTCATGACACTATCGCGTTCCGGTCCTGGTTCGTAGGATAGTTATAATAGGCCTGAAACCCGTCTACAGGACAGCAACGCACTTATAACATCTATGGTATCTATAGTCCACGGTTTTCTCTTAAAATCACGAGAGCTTTAAGCGTGTCTTCTCTTTATGAAAATCATAAAAGATACAACTTTTAATGTTTCACAAGGACACATACATAATATTAGGTATATCAAATTGACACAACGCTGTCAATGAAGTTTTTTTATACCAATAGTAGGTATACCTTTAATTCAACTACATCTACTTAAATGAGTACAACTACACATTTTTTAACTTGTTCAATTGTTCCACTTCCAAAATTATCATAAATTTCAATAAAATAGTAAAAAACAAAAGTACAAAATGTCTTAATTTGTATCTTTGGATACATCATCATTATCATACAATTAAGGGCTTTACCTAATAATTCGTAAAAAAAAAATTTAAAAATTAGCATTTCTTGTTGGTTTACAAGAAAATTCAATAAAATTTGAATTGGTCCTTGTTGGTTGCAGAGAATAAGCAAATTTTCTCGACTGTATAAGGTCCAT
>NJDD01006095.1:0-11947 GCA_002245505.1 Calephelis nemesis | reverse complement strand
AGAATAACATATAGGCTACTTTTTATCCCGGAGTTCCCGCGGGATTGGGACTTACGCGGGTGAAACCGCGGGGCGCAGCTAGTATACACATATAATAATCAATGTATTTTTTGGCAATAAAAAGAAAAAAAACAAATTAATAATGTATAAAAAACATCAAACAATTTGATCGAATCTATATCTATAAAAAAAACAAATGTAAGTATAAAATATCTTATTTTTTATTACTTTTGAATTTCTTATTCGATAAATTCATTGTAATTTTTTTTATGATTTGAAGGCCATATTTGATAATAAAGTTCAAAAAACTGTAAATATGATTTTTTATAATTATGGGTTTGATTCAAACTTCGAATAACTTTGAAAGAAGTCTACCTAGCGAAAAATTATGTTAGACTTTTTTGTAGATCGTCAAATTTTCTACAAGAATAAGTTTTGGTCGTTTCTCGACAAATATCCATTCATAAGCATAAACAATCCAAAGAAAATAAAAATGTATTCCTGTGTTATTTAAATGGGAAATCGATAATAACAAATAGCCACCTCATAATATTAATGTTAAGAGCTCAAACTTTACTAGAATTTTTTTTTTCGTCATTTTGGAAGATATGTTTTCATGGTATCAAATGAAAAAGAATTAAAAATTTATTTTGGCCCACCCTAATACAAGAAAATCGTGTTAGTTACACCATTTATAACTGAGAAACAGCTGCACCAATCTGACTGAAAATTGACAAGGAGGTAGCTAAAAACCAGGAAAAGGACATAGGATACTATTTATCTCGTTTGACTGTGACGAAACTAGAAAAAAACAACATTTTAATATTTTCCATACAAACTGAACGGGTGGTGCGAAGTTCGCCGGAGCAGCTAGTTATGTATAAATCAGTAAAGGACAGATCATTTACCAAGCCTTTTATGCAAATAACTAATAATAACAAGTCTACAAATTCTGAAACATAAATAACAACAGCGACCATCGTTTGAAGAATGCTACTAAAATAGATACCACACTCTCGAACATTTAAAATTATCCGTGTCCGTGTTGATTCGTAGCAGAACATTACAGCTGTGGTGTTCAGAGTAGTGTTGTGCGGAATGAAACAGAGCGAGACCGGAGAACACTCGGAGGAGGAGAGGGGATCGGTTGAAAGAAATTCCGTTAGAACTTTACCATCTCAAACTACTGATGATGATGTAATAGTCGATCATTGGCTATATTTAAATGCTGATAAAAGTGATGAATTTGAGAAAAATATTAAACGCCCTGTTGATGAACATGTTTCTAAAACGTCAAAAGATTTCAAGGATAAAGGATTAGAAAAATCTAAGGAAACAGAAAGATTGCAAGTTCTAACCAAGGACAATGGTGAAATGAAAACTGAGGATTCTCCATGGCAAGGCGTTGAAGAACAGGAAGATCGTTTGTTGGTGGTATTATCATGTGTTTTGCCGTTGGTAGGTGTAGAAGCGTTACGGATATCTGCAGGCGTGTGCCGAGCGTGGCGTGCTGCTGTGGCTGATGATGGTTTATGGCGACGAGTGATCGCGCCGACTGCTCGCCCGCGAGTGCTGCGCGCGCTCCATCATACACACCAACTACATTGCGAACTAAACGATGATCGCCATAGCAGTGAGTATGCTTCAAAACGCCTATTCCAAATATAGATTTTGATCAGCATTCATTGCCTCGCTATTATTGACAACATTTTATGACAGTGGCTATCACCAGAGAACAACGAAGAAAATAAATTCATGATATCAGCTTAAAAGTTAACAATAAGAATATTCATGTTTTTAACACTTGTACTCTTTAACGAATTACTTACATTTTTGTATTTTTTTTAAATACCAGTTCGTTCTTAACTGAATCATCGAGTAAAATTTAAATAAACCAAGGCATGGTACATCATCTAAGTAAGCAAAAATTCCGTATTTTCATTAATTAACCCAGGATTCCATAATCAGAGCCCTTACCATTTGTTTACGGCCTGTCAAGTTTTCTATACTTACTACTACTTATCTGTGTAAGTTATTTGTATGAAAGTTCGAGAAGCGCCTCTATTGGTAACTAAGAGTAAAACATTTTTAGGCTAAAAATGTCATAGATTTCAACACGTAACTTACCGAATGTAATCTTTACCAACTCATGGTAAGGCTTATAATTGTACTTGGGTACTTGGTGGTATCGGCACTACTTCGAAAGTACGATTCCTAAGCAAATGACGAGGAAATCGAATAATATACGTAGAAAATAAAGACGAATTGAACATTCTATAACATCTTGTTTCCAAAGTCGAATGTAAATCTGAATATTTGGAAGTTTCATGTAAATATTATAAAAAAATGTGAAATATATTACACAACATTAGATTTGCTGACTTCATAAACTTCAAACTAAAACTGGTGCTATTGCTATTTTTTACCTAAATGGCGCATGTGTGTCTGACTTAACGTTATCTCTTATCCGCAACTATACAGAACTTGAGCGTTTGAAAAAGTGTGTGGAAATTCTATAGCACAATTAAATGTCTCAAAATGTAAGTGCAGTTAAATTAAAAAAATCTGACTTTGATTTCAATAATTAAATTATCTACGTACACAAAAATAAAATATTTCCATCGATTTCCGTGGGTTTGCATCATCGGATCTAGACTGAGTAGTAATAAATCTACTTCGGAAGAATGTGAATCAAAAAAAAGTTTTGAAATCAGTTCAGAAGTAACGGAAAATCGATTAACAAACTTTAAGTTTGAAGAAGAGGCGAACATATTGCCTCTTGTTTCAAGTCAACTAAAAATATCCCAGGTACATCAGCTCATGTCATATCTCCAAATTTGCGTTGTCTTTATTGCGAGGTTGGTGTGATTGGAACTGGCGTGCGGAAGCTCTGCTAACATGTGCGCGTTGGCAACGTTCCCATACTGTGGCCACAGCCGCAGGTGTGAGCTTCGCCGCCGCTGCTCTTGACACCACTGCTCGCAAGCTGGCGTTACTGCGGGACGATGGATCCGTCACCGTGAGTATGTATATCGTGATACATCGAGTCTTCTTTTACGTCAGTGTTAAGATATACATTTATTTATAAAGCTGGCATGGCAAAATCCTGACAATTTAAAATATACTTGCTATTTCTTGTGTTTTCACACACGTCAACTTTCTATGTCTGCTCCTGAAATACTAAAAGCTGTTCTTCTTCGCTGTGTTTTATCCTATTACGACAGAATAAATTTAATATCATTGGTAATCTAATATTATAAAACGTTGCGAGTCTTACAATAACCAAGCTTTTTTGGGCCATTTGAGTAATAGCTAGTCTCTGTTTGCCATCTCAAGAAAAAGCGAAGTCATGAAACTTTATTCAGAAGTAGAACCTAAAGTGACAAATATCTTTTCTCGTCATCATGCAATGCATGCATGCAATCATGTTAAAATTTCAAAATATAAGGATCAAATAATTAATGAAAATAATATACTGACGACAGGTGTGGGTGCGAACTGACAGTGTTGTAAACGTGTGGGACGATTGGTGTGAGCGGTGGAGTGGGCGGGCCAGCTCTGAGTGGCGTAGCGCCGTCAGTGCAACGTGGGCGCCAACTGCTCGCCGGCTACTGCTTGTCGGTGCTCTTGCCCTCACCGATCGGTCTGAACTCATACTTCTCGGCTTCAATGGTATGCAACCATGCTATTGCATGAACTTCATTTAGGGACTCACTTATCTAAATTTCAAAAACTCTTACACTTTCGTCTTTATTAGACTGCAGCACGATGAACTTGAACATCGGTTAGAGTCATTTTTACACATCAAAAAATAAATGTGGTGGTGTCAAGAGTCTCCGATATCGACGGGTTTGTATGAAAAGAGTAATGAATGTGGAGGAAGCCAGAATCGTGAGGTCTGCACTCGATATTCTCGGCCTACCTCGTAAGGGTCTTGGTGTGAAGATATATATGTATATGTAAAACGTGTAAGGAGTAAACTGCCTTTTTAGTTTTCCTTTTCTATTACTAACACCATAATGTCAATGTTATTGTACGGTCTGGAGTGTAGCGCAGATTTATTTCATTAACCTAACACCCTGGTCATGAACAGCGATGAATCTGCAATATCTGAGGTACTTTTAGGTTGCCTCTACCCGACAAGCGAGTCGTGTATTTGTTCGCTGTCTCATCATATAAAAATGTTAAGTTTGTAGAGTATTTTATCTACAGATGAGTGGGAGGGACGCGTACTTAGTCGCAGCGAGGGTGGTCCAAGTGGTGCGGGTGCATGCTGGGCGACAGACGAGGCAGTTCTTACAGCGCAGTTGAAGCTGCTGGCGCCTTCGCTTGGATGCACTACAATATGGCTAACCTCTGCCACACAGGTACATAACCGTTATATGTGGTACCTAAACTAGTACAAAATGTAAAAAAGTGTATGGAACAGCCACTTAAGCTTTGTTCCTATAATTAACAAACCGTTATAACCTAAAAGTTACGAAACGTTGCTCATACTTACAAAAAATGTTTCGAGAACAGTCGATAACGAACTGCTGTATTTAGATTTTGTTCTATTTGTACAAAAAATAACCATTTGTAAACAAAACAACTCGTTTATTTTTTTTTATATATGATATTGGAAGGCAAACAAGCAGACGGATTTTCTGGTGGTAAGAAATTCACGCCGCCTAGAGACACCAAAGTTGGTAATATTTCTTGCCAACCTGAGGCCCGGATGTTAGACCTCGAGCAAAAGTAAGTTTATCGGCTACCTTACCCTCAAACCGGAACACGTGATGACGTTATGACGGCAGGAATAGGTAAGGCGGTGGTACCAATTCGAGTCAGTCGCTGCGAAACTCTACCACCTAGTCAGATGTCATGGTGTTAGTGACGGTAAGCCTATGCTCGCCTTTTACGAGCTGCCTGGCAGGAAGGCAGATGGTTTATTCTACAACGGAGCCCGGACCAACACGGGGGAAATAGAGGAACCGGGCATTAGTGATCACTGTATATCTGTCGAACATTAACCACGCTGACTACTTATACGATTTGCTAAACCAACGCTGATGTGTGGCTAGTCCTATGACTATTCTTATTTGAGAGATTCTATATCTATCGATTACCGTATTGATTCATATTAAGGGCAGGCCATCCAACGCGGTGATGGAAGAGTAGGTTTATTCAGAGGGATGATTCACGTCGTCGTTAGTTGATCTTGTGTAATAAAATTCATCTTATTGTATTGTTTTTTTGTCAAAAACTATGTGTTTCAATGTTCCAAAAGGAAACGCAGTCGGAGTACGCTGGTGTGACAAAGCCGTTGCTACGAATCTTCAATGAGGCGGCGACTCATATCTCGTAAGATCTTTTTGATATAATAACTATGGCTAACGCAAAATATACTAAGTAGGTATTTCTTGTCTTAAGGCATGCGATACAAAAAGGAGTAGTTCTTTGCAACTAACATATCGTTTTACAGCTTCTGCCTAAATAGGTTTGTTAAAGTTGTCTTTTAATAAAGCTGTGCGTCGTTAATAAATCGCTAAATTCAACTTAATCGCAATAAGATGATCTTGTTTCGGAATTGAAACTTATGTGATGTGGATCACTTCTTAGGCAGTTAATTATTAGTGAACAAAGAATAATTCATGAACGTCTCAAAATTTTGCCTCTCTCAAAATCTCTTAATTTTTTTAACAACATTTTGATTTTAACACTTTTGAATCACAACGTAACTCAATAATTCAGACCTAGAGGCAGTGAGTTCGAGTTTAGACTGACTATTGAACTATCTGATCTCTTTAGAAGCTTAGAAGTCAGTCATGAATATGCCTTGCATTACCAGGGTACTACAGTACGATGCTTTGCAGCAACTTACTAGACTAGGAAATGAATGAATGGAGCGTAGAAATTAGGAATGTCTTGCCATAACAATTACAAGCTAATAAGATTCATTTTACCCTTCGACTCGTTAGTCGAATGGTTAGCGTATACACCTAAAACAATCAACCAATCGCGATACTCGCGTTTGATTCCTGACGCGGGCAGGCATTTGTATAGTGAACATTTGGATGTCTGCATTTCCGATATTTGGTTTTAATTAAATTTATTTTGGTATCTATTTAAAATATCTATGTTTAAAATCGTTGAGTAACACCCATAACACAAGCATGTAATTGGCTTTTCTGAGGTCGGATATTTATTTACTTACTCGGGTTATTTACTTCTTTCATCTATAGGTTCGTATTATAATAATTATAGCTCATTACGGAGCTGCACCCATTCACTGCGATATCAAATATTCTTAATACCTTAGGACTAAAAACATGGTATTTTTTGGATTTTTTATAGATAGAAAATATTATTACAGAAATATTGTAGTAGCCGAGGTACCTGCTGATGCAACTGATCCATGTGAAGAAGAAGAAGAAGAAAACTACTTTAGCGATAGCCCTTCTGCAGCTTACTATCACGCACTACGACCGGTATGAAGCTGCATATTTTACTTGTTGATTATTGATTAGAATTAGATACCGGTGCAATATTTTTAATAATATGAAAATGTGAATGCTAAAGTTCATGTACCTTTTTGAAATATATTAGACCTTGAAAGATATAGGTATGCAAGTTTTCAACCTTAGAGGCAGAACCCTCTTTTTCGTTGGTAGTTAAAAATTAACACAAAATATTTGAAAATTGACATATAATTTAAACTTCAGATCATTGATATCCACTACAAATAAAATTCCTATTAAAATCGAATGATTATTTTTAACTTTAAAAACACACTTACGTTCAAGAGCATTCCAGTAAAAGTTTGAGATGATATCCATTTCCAGACACAATGATAATGGTGGTAATTCCACTGTTCACAAACTAAACTTATTTTAGATGCATGCTATCTTTCTAAAATGAAATAAAAACAAGGGAGATGGAACGTTTTAGACACGTCAGATTAGTCCGAACATGTCAAATCGCGATGTTTTCAATCGACGTTTTCCGAGTAATAGTTTAAACGTCTGTAGAAAGGACTTGTACGGTCTAATTTGACAGCGCTAAAAGTGTTTTGTCTCTTTCTGTTTCTTTATTTGAAAGAAGACAGCCATAACTTAAAATTAGTTTAGTGAGTGCGCAACAAAATTACCACCAATGACCTATACATTTTCTTTTACAATTTCATAATATAAGGGTAAGATGACCAATTTTAAATAATATAAGGCACTATACAGAGGTATAGAATGCTGTTAATATAATATCGTCAGGTAAACACACGGACGGAAAGTAGCCGCGTGTTGGTGTGTGCGGGTGGCGCTGCGGGCGGGGTGCGGGGACGTGCGAGCGCGCTACTGGCATGGCGATTGCCCGCCCTGGAGCTCACGGAGCAACGCGTCACCGAGCGACTCGACGAGCGCGCTCGCCGACGCCGCGCGCTTCGTGAGCTAGCCAACCCTGATCCACCGGAGCCAACTGCCGACGAAGTCCGAGCGCTCTGCACGCCACCCGACGCCATCTGTCAACTGTACCAACTTATAGTAGGACTGTTCGTGCATCCCAGGTGGTTGTTCACTTAATCTTCTTTAGAGTTATTATTATTAGAGAGTATGGGCTCTCAATAAAACCAACTATGAGACTGGTTAGTAAAGAGGAGAAAAGAACGTAAATACTATTCTACGTTTAACTAACCAGTGAAGTGAACTTATACCTGTGAAGATACTGTGGGTTTCCTATACGAAAAAGACGTCACCTATTAATAGTAAAGACGGTAATGTTACGTTATCTGCTCAAGGCAGAGATGTCAGTCATCTTGTGTAAATTTGTAAGTTTATAAAATCCCATAATCTCCAAAGCAAAAGTCAACAATGTCAAGTACCTAATTCTTGGTAAAATAAATTTCTTGGTTGGTTCTAACACACTGTGCAAAAAATTCTTCCAGATCATGAAAACGTAATGTCTGATAGATATAAATATAATTCTTTTTTCATGTAGGTCTGATTAAGAATCTTTGCTCTCATACAACCTACAACATTTAACAAACAACAAATAATAATATACAAGTAATCATAATACGGCCTATCCTATACGGCCTATACGGCATCCTGTGGCAGGGTGATAGACACAACGTACTTATGCAGCGTTATCTTAATCCAACGTAGAATTCAACATGCTTATTCGCAAATTCTTCGTTTAAATATGTGATGTGTATTTACTAATAGAACAAATTACTACGTATTTGTCAGTGGACGGTGCGTGTGGGCAGGCGCAGAAGGTGGCGCGTGGTGTGTCTCACTGCCAGGGTTGCGTCCGCTCGCCCGCGTGATACCACCGCCTGACGCAACGCGCGCTTTCGCATCGCCTCATTACCTGCAACTAACCGTCGATGACGACTTATTAATCACGTAATTAATAATAATAATAATAATAACTTTATTGCCAAAAGGTTAAAAAATACAAATATCTATAAACAAGAATTTATCTAAAGGGTAATTATTATATAATTAAAAAAAAACTTAATTCTAAAAGAAAAACACGTTTTTGGCAAAAGGAAACAAATTCAGCTAGTGCTTCATCAGTTGCCGGAGCTGACTGTGAAACGCTGATTTTCATTTGTCCCAAGCTCTATGCTGGCATTGGAGCTTTTCGAGTAATTTTGACAAGGTGGTAATCAATATATAAAAAAAATACACTATACAGATACCTTATACACATAAAAGTGCTGCTACTAGTTTGTTACATATATTGCTCTAGGAAATGGTAGATTCTATGGGTTAGAGCCCTTTATGGGATTACTAACCTATTCAAAACGCCAGCTATTACTTCTTTTGAGAGTGAGGTAGCCGATGAAGCTTAGGTTTAGTTTGACGAAAGCGTTTATTGTCTTTGATGGTTGTTATTTTTTTGAAAAATATGATATCAAAATACTAAATTTTCGTTTTACTTTTTAAACAATTTAAAATTCGTCCGCTTTTAATTAAGAAAAGTGAAACAATTATTGACATTTTCATTAAAGTTCCTTTAAGTGTTAAATATTGAAATTACCTACCATTTGACTCAAATTTTTTAATATTACTCCGCTTTAAATTTTTAAACAAGTCAAGAGCTTCATGAAAGTTTATTTAAATTTATTCATTTATAAAATGACTCAAATAATTCAAAAACCCTTTTACAATATTTGTGTACATAAAAATGAAAATTAAAAATATGTTGAAAATATTTAATTACTACAAATTCATACAAAAATAAATCACTGCTATTACGTTGCATATTCATTAATTAAGGGGCCATATGCGCTAAAATACGTCAGCAGTTTACTGTTTTTTTTATACTAATCAATCATGGATCTTGCTGACAAAAATACACAAGATTAACATGAATATGCTTTACTAGACTAGTGTTTCCAAAACACGATTCATTTCACTTTGCTCGATAGAAAAAAATCAAAAAGTTAACCCTTTTTTGAAAGCTTCTGCTTTCTGTCTACTTCAATTGTGAAGAGATCGACACCAGATTTAACATAAACATAGATAAGTACTATACCTAAAAGATAAGTGTTTCAGTTTTATACTTTTTTTTAAATTACTTTTATAATGTCAAAAATAGTGATTTGTCGCTTAAGACGTTTACTTTAGAGCGCCATTTTTCATAGTAATCATGGAACGGGGAGCGCGGTGATTGGCTCTTCTGGCTGACTGAGTATGGGGCCTTAAATTGTTAACTTAATATTGCCTCTACATATTTTGGCAGTCCGATGGGTCGCGGCAGTAGTACAGCTCGCGTGTTTGCGGCGCGATCATGCTCTCCTGCTGCCGAGCTGCGCGGCGAACTCCGAGGCGAGCAGCCAGTGCTAGCGACACTGCTGTTGCCCCGCGACTCCGCCTCTTCTGCTGCTGCCGCCATATTGCTCACTGTCGACTCGCTCGAGGTTTGTCTAAGAGTATTCATCATAGTTTTTTTCAGTATACGTATATTAGTTGTTGTATTTTTAATAATATCTAAATAAGAAATTATTTATTTGTATGGATAAAGAGCTGACATTAAATCTAAATTAAGACTATCTAGTTTAAGCTGTTATGGTCGAAACTGACCCCGACCATAATCACAATTTTTCGAAAAAATAACTGTCAAATTTCGTACGTAGCTGGCCGAGTATTGGGGTAACAAACGTACAAACGTACCTCTTCTTTCTCCTTACAAGCTACTTAATCCATTACCTTTGTCCCTGATGTCACCTCTACCTTAAAGGGGCGTACTTCACTGTCACGGCACTTGCACGCTCTCTTCCTCAAGAGGTCTCCTTCTGCCATTGTCGCACGTACTCTGCGAACACTCTGAAGTTCGCCGGAGAGCCTACCAACTACAAGTGACCCGATTCTACGCATTCCACTCGATTCTTGTCCAGCAATATTATAAACGAATAAAACAAACAAACAAACAAAGTTATTAAAAATTTCTATACGCTTACTGTGATACGGGGAAAGCCGCAGGCGAATGCTACTCTCTTTGACAATGTGCTAAAATGTTATAAGTCAGGGTTACAATTTTATTAATTTAAATCTACTTTATTTCACATAGGTGTGGGAAGCTGAGAAATCCACAATGTAAAGAAGAGGTTCAAATTCGGTGCTGAAAAGATGATCAAAAACTTCATTACACAAAGAAGACATTTAACTGTTGTTTTACAAAGTACAACTTCCTGTTCTAAATTTGATGGGGAAGCTGAGGCAATAAATACGTAATAAATATGATCTGCTCTTTATCGTCGGTTTATTTTAAACGGTGACGTTTGTAAATTTTAAGGTACAATGACTGTATAGGCATATTTAGGAAAACCGGTAAGACACAAATATAAATAAGTGACTTTCATCAAAGCAATAAATATCTGTGGTCTAACGGTCAGGGATGGGACTTGACTTCTTGATCTTCTCGACCCCCTGGTTGGGCAACTGAAAAATTAGGAAATTCGTATTTTCAATTTATTAATAACGATAACGTTGCCGGGGAGTGGATATGAGCCCGTTTGCCAATAGGTGGCAACCTTTCACATTGTGGGACTTAGTGTCTTTGGCTAATCGTGGGTGATCTAGTTCTGCCCCTGCCTACTTCTTTAGGCATATGAGCTTGAATATACACNCGACGAATTTGATGGCCAACCGTCTGGAGAGATTTTTGGGGAAATAAATAAAACACACTGTTACACGTTGCTACAGGGGCGAGAGTGAGGCGCAGAATGTTCTTCTTCATGTGCTGGGAGTTTCTTCCTATTCTTCAGAGTCCCAGTGTTTTTTCTGGAGGTCTGACCGCGAATACTGACCCGGTTCCCGGCACCCGTATTTATACAAATTCGGGAACGGGATTCCAGAATATTCTTTGCCTCACCCCCGGTACCATACTTTATTTAATATCTTTATCAAAACATACATTTATCAAATTGTATTATTGTACAAACCTTATTTCCTATGTAGACCTATTCATACATACATAGCTGTGCACGCGGCGGCGCTCGCTTTTCGTGTGGCGGCGAAATTCCGTGATTTCCGTATTTTATACTACCCTGCCCCCCGCCGTCCTAGTATAAAATGTGCGGGCGCGGCGCTCTCGAATTTATTAACTTTACGGGCGCGGTCGCATGCACATTACGTCTGTTGATTCACCCATAACAACATATTAAAACACTTGACCGTAACTGGAAGCTTTATATGAGAGAGGCACATCCGTTTCCGTCGATTTTCTATCAGTTTTCGCACTTTTATCATGACCGGTTTCCGGTCCAGTGACGACACCTGGCGGTTGCGAGTCGTTTTGCTTTCGTAAAACCTGACTCGCCATTGCCGATCATTGGCGTTTAACTTTCCGTCGAAGCAACACGTGCACCGAGCATCTGCTTCTGCATAATTATTATTTCAATTTTAGAATTATTTTGAAATTAAAAATTTAAATATTGCAAAATTATAATAAATTTAAATTA
>NJDD01006094.1:101780-143181 GCA_002245505.1 Calephelis nemesis | reverse complement strand
AGACATACACAGAGACATGTCTAACTTATATCACCACTTTTTCCATTGGAGGTTAGAAATAAAGTATGTAAACAAAATATTTAAATGATAATTCGTCAAGTTTTTAATTTTTTAGTGTATAAGAGACAAGCAAAGGCTTTTTTAGTTGTAAGAAGTCAATAATGTGTGTGTGTGTGTGTGTGTTGCAAAGTTAAGGCTGGTAGGTAGGACAGGTGTATTTTGTAAATATCTGTACCACACTAAAACTGAAACTCTTAATATTATAGATGAAAGGACTAACTCGCTGTATAGAATAGGTAAGACAGTAATAATGGTCCAGGCAAGTCATCAGAAACATCTGATCAATATTAGTTATTGTAACAAATATTCTAGCTCTCTCTGCCTAGGTACAAGTGCTTTGGTAGGTAAGCATGAAGCAGGTGGTTTATTTTTTATAAGAATTTGCAATTACATTATCCAGCTAATACCTATTAACAATAATAAACAATTGAGTTTATTGAACATAAGTTTCTTACTTAGTTTGAAATATATTTCACACAATTACATACCTGCACATTGATTGAAGGATATCCCTTCCGGTTAATATATAGCTGACCCCCATCAGCTCTTATACTTTTTACCCTTATATGTGTGCAATCTATGACACCTATTACTGTGGGAAAATTGGCAATACTCCGAAATTTTCTCATAGCTTCTTGTTGGTGATTTAATGTAGCTGGCATCTTTATGTACTTATTAGACAAACCAGCTAAAAGCCCTGCTATCTTTTTGCATGTTTTGCTTACAACTGGCTGTGATACGCCATGCAAATCAGCAGTATCATCTTGAATCTACGAATAAAACAAACATTTTAGTTAGTACTGCAGCGCTCAAGATATCATACCTACCATTGTTTTCAATGTACATACACTACAAAGTTACTCTTACCTCATGACGAGCCCAGTTACGTAATGCGCAAACCACTTGCAACTCAGGACTGAGAGCTTGTCCTCGTGAGTCGCGAACCAAATCATCACGTAATAAATCAACTATTTTGTGCACAAATCTTTTAGAAAACCTATATTTATAACGAAAATCTTCATCACTTATTTGAAATGGATTTACTCGATTACGGGATCTAATATGCCTCGGGTACGTTTCTAAAACTTCCAAATCTTCAAAATCTAGTAAATCAATCGAGTTTACATCCATTTTAAACTATTTGTTAATATTAAATATTTTTAAACAAATACGACGCCATGTTTGACGTTTTGAAGTTAGTACCGAAGTTAAACCAGGGGCCGCAGTGGTCTAACTTTAGTACCATAGATAGTCCAAGGACAAACGTCAAACCTCGTTTTGTAATAACGTTTTTAATAGTTCTTGGTTTAAACCTGGTACTAAACTCGGTACTATTTTTAGACCTCGTTTTGGAATAAGGCGGAATGTGTACCAAAACCAAAACTGCCCAAAATCAGTAAATTTGTAGACAAGTAATGCAAGTAAGATGTAACAAAACGATAATGTATTTTTCTGACAACTTTTTTAAATTTTGTACGAGATATTGCTACGTAGTAGACTTGACAAGAACTATTCAAAACGTATTAGATATGCATAAAAATCACAGGATAATGTTTTTAAAGTCTGGTTGCCAAAAACCAGACCAGTCAAATTATTATAGCAAAAACATATTTACATTTCAAGCTTAAATAAAAGCTTGCAAAATAAATCATTTATTGTTTGTACTAAAATTCTTAACCATACCATGTACAATTGATTCGTCAATATATTTTATCTGTCATTCTTTCCACATAACTGAACTAGCAGAATCTGTTCTTTCTCATTACAAAACCAACATTTTCTTTCAATCCCACTCTTTCTCGGATCTCTTTGTTACTTTTTCAGCTTATCACTATAGGCTCCAAGAAAGGCCTCGTCACCGGTTCGTCGCGTCTCCATCCAACCATAATGACTCTTTCATTTCCTTCAACCATATCCCGAACATCTCTCACAGAATTGCAAAAAAATTCCAAGTCATGAGTCGACGACAAGTTTACTGGAGCTTAGACGTCTACCACATAAACTTACGTGACTCCCAGCTCAATACGGACCCATAGCAGTCTCGAACCAAAAAGACCATGCTCTTTGAGGCGTGAGACTAAGTGGAACGATAAGATAGATAACGATAATGGAACGATAAGAGATAACTACAGCAGCGCTGTCGTGATCACTGTATGGTACACCAGACCACAGGGGCAACCTGCCAACGGGGATATCAAAAGTATTACCACCCTTTCGCTTAGTCTCGGTTATTCATAGTAAATCAGGGCATCTCTCATCTATTACATTAATCAATTCGTTTATCTTCGCTTCCATTTCACCTCTCACAATCCACGTGCCTATTCGGCACTCCCCACTCCTCGATTCGCTTATACGTGCTTTTCGTGGTGCGTGCCAGCCTCATCTTTTCGCACCAACGAAGGCGGATTGGTACGCTTCGCCTCCAGGGAACGCCCTAACTCGATCTGAGCCTTACTTTTTCCGTACTTTTTATATAATGTTACGTACTTGATTACCCACTTTTGGTTTTTAACTCTATCATAAGTAGTTTCTCTAAATATAGTGTAGTTGTACCTTTATTTATAAGCTTAGTAAAGAGGAATATTAAGTTTTGCCGTGTACGTTTATTATGTGTTATATTATGTGTTCCATACTACACAAACATCTATATGTAAATATCATTAACCATAACTTTTTTTTAAGAATATGGTAACTTAAAAACAAACATAGTTTGATTTCACACGAATTTAATTTTTTCAATCGTGTTTTTCAAACCAACCAGGATCTCATTGAAACATTATACATATAAAATTTCATTCCAATCATTCCATCCGTTTATGAAGATATTAGCGATAAATAGACGTAAAGAAAATAGTATATATTATAATGTTACTCGCATCACTATTGCGTTAAAAAAATAAAATCCAAAAACCAATATTTTATATATTATGTGTGCTCTACAATAATTATGTTTAATTTATGTGCGATGACCTTAATCCCAAAGTTGAAAGACAGGGACTTAGATACCGAGCGATAAAGTCCTTTTCTTACAGCTAACCCGATTTGGTACTGATTTATCCGAAATACCGACGGGATAACATCAGTACTCGCCATTGTATTTTTCGTATGAGATGGTATGGGGTAGGTTAACTAAGACCCCGTAATACAAGCATATTATTTCTTAACCCCAAATTAAGCAAATTGTGTGCTTGTATTATGGATAAACGCTACTAAAATATAAAAACCAACTAGATTTCATTTAATAAATAATACCTTACCTTACCTTGCCAATATATACACTTACTAGCTGCGCCCCGCGGTTTCGCCCGCTTAAGTCCCAATCCCGCGGGAACTCCGGGATAAAAAGTAGCCTATATGTTATTCTGGGTCTTCAGCTACCTACATACCAAATTTCATCGTAATCGGCTTTGCAGTTTTTGCGTGAAAGAGTAACAAACATCCATACATCCATACATACAAACTTTCGCATTTATAATATTAATAGGATGCTCATCACACAAGCCTGCACCAGGATTCAAACCTCAACCTTGCAATTGGTCGATAGATTCATACGTGTTCGGTAATCCATATGCCAATATAATTGAAGGATTTTTAAAAAAAGTATCTTCACGCCCATATCCCCGAAAAGGTAGGCAGAGGCACAACCAGGTCACCCGCGAGTAGCCGAAGACACTAAATCTCACAATGTGATAGGTAGCAAGCCTATCGCCAACTGGGCACATATCCAATCCCAAGCAACATTTTTTTATTAGAAAATTAAAAAAAAACTCAATTTTCTTTTTGTTGCCTGACCCGGGATCCGAACTCGGACCTCATGCAGTCAAGTCCAACAACTAAACGGCTAGACCACAGAGAATTTAAATCGATTTTGGATTATCGAGTTTAAATCCATTTGTGTAATTCATCTAGAGATATTTAGAATAGGGACCTAAGCTCCAGTGTTGATAAATTGGCATTAGAATATACAATTTCCTTCCAGGACAAACTGTATTAGGTAATCCTAGCATGGACCTTGGACGTCCGCCAACAATAGTTTGTATTCAGAAAGTAACTTTCTACCATTGTAAAATAAAACGTGGCAATGCACTTTTTGCATACCTATTTTTATGTTTTGCATAACCTATTTTTCTTAATGTTGGTCCGGGCTTCTTTACAGATTAGACTATCTTCCTTCCCGCCAGGCAGCTTGACAAAGGTGAGCATAGGCTTACCGTCACTAACACCGTGACATCCCACTAATTGGTAGAGTTTCGAAGTGACTCGCCAGGATTGGTACCACCGCCTTACTATTCCTGCCACCATAACGTCCAATGCTTGCCGTTGACGTGTTCCGGTTCGGAGGGTAAGGTAGTCGGTAAACTTAATTTTGCTCAAGGCTAACATCCCGGTCTCAAGTTGGCAACGCACCATTACCACCTTTGGTGTCTTTAGGCGGAAGTCTAGAAGGATTCAGCTATTTAAAATAATCGTGGAAGTTCTCGGAAGGAAGGGTATAATATAAAAACTACAAAGAAAATTTGTAAGCGCATAATTTCCCAACGGTTTAATCGATTCAACTAATTCTTTTTTTGCCAATCTAGGGCCGGGATCTTAGGCCTCGAGTAATAGTAAGTTTACCGGATATCCTACCTTCCGGACCAGAACACGTCAACGGCAAGCATCGACGTTATGGCGGCAGGAATAAATATTTGCACACCACAATGTGGTACAATATGTGGTATTTTTAAATATCTTAGTAACAACTTTTTCCACAAATAAATAATTTTCATTTTCATTTTCATTGGTAAGGCGGTAGTACTAATCCATACGAGTCGCTGCGAAACTCTACCTACCTTGTAAGTGTCACAGTGCTAGTGACTGTAAGCCTATGCTCTTCTTTTACCAGCTACCTGGCTGTAAGGCATATGGTCTATTCTGTAAAGGATCTCACACAAACACGGTTTGGACTATTGGTTTTTGAGTTATACAAAATTATGCTTAGATGTATATGTTTTATCTATTTCGATAGAGCAATGAAGTTGTAATCGCTTCTGTGACTTAACGCTAAAATAACGATACTAATACACAGAAAAACTTATATTGATATCAGAATAAATTCAACAAACACTTAGACCCGGTAAAATAGATAGTCAAATGTTCACAAATGTCTGCCTCGACGCGATACGAATCTGGGCCCTAGCGTTTAGTTGGTAGCGCTAACTCCTGACGAGGTGGTCAAACATTTTTTCTGTTTCTACGAATTTCATACACACTGCTGTTGTTTTTAACCAGATAAAGATTTTGTGACAAAGTGGCTTGGATAAAATTCTGGGAAAGCCAGGCAACTGAAGTAAATATCTAGTTTATCTATATTCTGTTTTTTTCCAGTATTGATTCCGGTCTCTTTTGAAAGAATATAGAGCCATAGTTTTCCTACATAGCGTATGGATTTACAGGAAAGCATATATGATTCTAATAATATATTTTTAAGACTACTAACGGACGTAATAATAAAAAAAATGACATTGAGCCTTTAAATATCATTGATGCCTTGTTTTGACGTTTCCAACTCTTCTCCATTTCCTCTGAAGAGCTAGTTTTCAGCTACCCACGTTTCAGATAAACAAACGACGGCGATAAAGTTATTGTGGTCAAAATAGCAGTACATGCTGTGGTATCAGTCAAAGTGGTATCGGTAATATTCCAGTACGTAGTCATGGTATTAGTGAACACGAACTGACACTCGCCTATTATAAGGTGGTTGTTGGAGAGTAATTGGTTTATCATTAGGAAGCGCCAAAGATGAACACTAATCAATTGACGACAGTTCAATTTCAATTTGTGTAACTTGTCCAGGGATATTTATTTTATTTATTATTTAATAACCTATCTTAAGTTGGCCTATCTTCATCTGCAGATAGGTTATTGAAACTGGCGGTAAGCCAATATTTGTTATTATTTAAACGTACTCGTATTAATGCACATTGTCGATTTCCATTTGAATATGTCATCCAAGTAAACATTCAAATACTTATTACGGTAAAAGCCTTACCTAATGCATTACCATAAAGTTTATACGGCATTCTGCATAAGCGCTTAGTACTAGCTGACCCGACAGACGCTGTCCTGTCCTAAATGTAAAAATTATATTTATTTACGGACCTTCCCCTAATACTAACTAACACAAACAATTGGGTAGTAAAATTGGTCTATCCGCTTACTTGTGATGCGATGACGAAGTGAAATAACTAAAAGCATCTTCACGCCAATACCCCTGAATAGGTAGTGAGAGGCACAACTAGGGCAACTACGATTAGCCGAAGACACTAAGTCCCACAATGTGGCATGTGCCCATATCCAATCCCGAGCAACGTTATTTTTATTAGAAAATTGAAAATTTGCATTTTCTAGTTTTAGAGTTTCCCGATCGAACTTGGGACCTCAAGAACTCAAGTTCCACTCAGGACTAGCGGTCCACAAAGGCGATATAAATAACCATTTATATTTTATTTAAATATATTCATATTTTAGATATATATGACTGCATAAATGACACAACACAATAAAACAAAAAAAAAACAAAAAAAGCAACTGAAAAAGGTTTCCACATGACAGCACAATCCCCACCTGAAAAAGATTCAATTTTACTGAAAAAATTTATTGAATTCATTTGTTACAAAAAATATGATAAATGAAGAACCGTTCAAACGGATTTTATGTAAACTTTACATAAACTATCTACTTAATAGTCCGCACAAAGCCTATAATATTGGATAGGTGAGCCCGTTCTTGAGTTATAAAATTACAATGAAAAGTGGCATTGATTTTTATATATCCCTGATTGATTGATTTTTATCTGACCCAGCAAACTTCGTAACGCTTGACACTAATGCTTCAATAGTAGCGCAGTCTGTCGGATCCAATGTGATATATTCCAAAATCAACTACTACTTATTATTAAAAAAACTATTAAAAATAATTTTCCATGAGACCAAGTTGTAAATATAAATCAATCTCAAATTCCCGTGAATACACACAAAAAATTTCATCAAAATCCGTCTAGTCGTCTAGAAGGAATTCAGTGACAAACACACGAACACAAGAATTATAATATATATTATAAAGATAAATTATCAAGGATGTAAATTCTATCTTCAGATTTAAAACGAAATCTGAGATTCTATCCAGCAAAAGGAAAATTATTGAATTATGGTAACTTTGTAGAAGTGAAAAAAAAAACAAAGATACGTTAAATCGAGAATTTGTAACCGTTTACAACTTCCTAAACAACTATCTCCAAATAAATCCTTTAAGACAATAAGCGTATTCATAAGATATCATATAAATCAAGCAACTAAATCCAATCGAACATGAAACTAAACCACATAACAACTAATAGAACTAATTTCACAGCAAAAAGCAAATAATGGTAAGCTCATATCGACCAATGAAGTTAGCCTGAGAGTGTTAAGATGTTATCTTTTGATTAAGGCCCTTGTAATAACAGAGTCAAGTTATTTATGGTACCTTCAGTTAAATTACATACAACATGCTTCCAGATAATATTTTGTTTCTGTCAGTATGATCTTGGTAACCTTGCATTATGCTCCTGCACCAGATGTCTATATTTAATCTGGTTTATTTATGGAAAAATGATTGTTTCTGATTCGAATGCCTAAATTAAGATGCCTCCAGGTATTGGAATTTCTGTTTTTGAACGGTGTTTGTAATTAGGACCACACGAGATTTAACTTTAATGTTGTTTTATAACATGATTAAGGGTGGCCACACATGATGTTTTTATGTTACATAATTTAGCAACAATACAAATTAAAGACAGTAGAAGTGCAAAAACTGACTCAAACCATTTCAACGGTAATTCAGCAATTTTTTTAGGGTTCCGTAACCAAAGGATAAAAACGGACCCTATTACTCAGCCTCCGTTGTCTGTCTGTCTCAACGCTGTATCTTATAAACTGTGACAGCTAGAAAGTTGTAATTTTTACAAATGATGTATTTCCGTTGCTGCTATAACAACAAATACTAAAAATTATGAAAAATATATTACGGGGGACCCCCATACAATAAACGTTTTTTCGTATTTTTTGCTCAATGTTAGAAACAGTAACAGGTAGACGCTTCACCCTTTCACAGAATATTTATTTGTATAGTATTTGATGATAGTAGGGTACCTTTCATGCGCACTTGGCCGGTTTATTCTAAATTCAATAAATCAATGATGAGGTCGTCAAGATAAGTAAAAAAGAATTCATTATTAATATGATATCGATAAAATTCACGTGGGACCTCGGAATCATAAGCTATATTTCTAAAAAAGTAATATTATATCGGTTAAATATCGGTCGAGTAATCACGTAACAAACCTTCAAAAAACACACAGTGAAATTGAAAACTCCCTACGCAGACTTAAAGCAAAAAATGGTGCATTAGAAATTTAATTCAATGATTTCAGGGCAATACAACTTGGGCAATAAAAACCGGATTGGGTTTCATCAAATAAATCATACATGTGCAAAAGTTAGGTATTTTGGTTTTGATTCTGTAATCAAACCATACTTTGTAGCAATGTAGGTATATATGTTAACAGAAAGTATGCGGGTTGATCCCCTCGACTTGACTTGACTTGTTGAGGTCCCAGGTTCGATTCCCGGGTCGAGCAACTTAAAAACTAGAAATATTTGTATTTTAAATTTTCTAATTAAGGTTGCGTTGCCCGGGATTGGATATGTGCCCGGTTGGCGATAGGCTTGCCACCTATCACATTATGGGACTCAGTGTCTCAGGTTGGGCCTCTGCCTACCTGTCGGAGAATATGGGCGTGAAGATATTTTTTTATGTATGCGGGTTTGTCCTACGAACCCGTATTTGCAAGGTGCAAAATTGTTTCGGTTTCCATCCATGTTAAAAAAATGAAATACAAAAAAATATATACACATACAAAGTTATTAATAATTATCCGTTCTCATAAAGCTAGTTGTAAATATTCATGAAGACGAATCGGCACATTCGCAGCACTTAAAATCAGTAGTAGAGTAATCGTGTCACTAGATTCCTTTTATAAAATTGTAAAAAAGTAAGTAGTAAAAAAGTAAGCACAAATAAGTAGGACTAGTAATACGAGACTTATTTAAAACGTCTTAATAATATATAGGATAGACTTGAAGGCAATGCGACTATTCAAGGAAACTCATTAGAGTGAGACTTGAAGTCACCAAGAGCGTGAAATTACTAATTAAGACTCACGTGCCTCAAAACCTCGAGATTGAAAAAGTAATTAGAACTTCGGCTTCCATTCTTAGTATATAATGTACTAGCGGTCCACCATGGCTTCACACGGGTATAAAATATACGTATAAAACCGCATCAAAATCCGTTGCGTAGTTTTAAAGTTTTAAACATGTCAAAGGGACATAGGGACAGAGGAAGCCATTTTTTTTTACTATGTAGTGAAGATGACAAAACTACGTCCTTAGCTTTTTTTGCTTTTGCAAGTGGCAAAAAATAAGTTTTTTTTTTGGATTTTCGATTTTTTAAGACCATGCCTATTTTTCGAAAGATTAGATTTTAATACCTATGACATTATTGGATGGGTATACTTTGAAAATGGTCCTATAACTTTGTTTTTGGGCTACTTATTGAAATGGGTAGATACGTACTTAAGCGTTTCTTGAAATGTTACCCCTAAGGGGGTAAAATAGTGGTTGAAACTTTGAATGAAAATCCTTACCAATGGGCTGTTGATTAAAAATAAATAGTTACCTTTAAAAAGGAAAGAAATTATTCATGAAGTTTATAATTCAACTCTAGTTTAATATAGATAAAGAACACGACCACGGGAAACACTGAATTGAGAATATAGAATCATTTTTTGATTATCTCCAAAATATCTGTGTATATGAGGTTAAATGTTTCACTAATAAAAATTATAAAAAAAAACGTTATAGGTATGCAATAAAAAACAAATAAGCATACTTGGTCTTTATCAACTAGTTTTTTTTGTATGAAAAAATTCAACATCAAATGGAAACTTTATTTTACTTCATTTTGTGAAAATTTGAGGTTAAATGATCTGTTATAATCGACAACCGGAAAATATAAAATCATAAGCCTTTTACTATAAGTTCTTACAATGAATCCCATAATAATCAAGAACATCCAATATTTTTGTGTTTAAACGACTTAGGGCCACTTCCACATTCCCGGGTTACATTTAATATTGAATTAAAATGTCAAATATAGGGGGATTTAACCCTAGTTAGGCGCTAACTCTTACACACTTAACCCAGGAACGTGCAAGAGGCCCTTCATGTCATATCTGCAATCGGTTTTTAGCAATTTTATTACATTTAAATTACATTTCGTTTATAAGATATGATTAATTAAGTCATTAAAAAGTTGCGCAGATTGGCCTTTCATTTTACGAATGCTAAAATTACTTGTAATAAACTACGAAATGATCAATAATTATTAGTATTCGGAGACGCAGAAAATTATGAATTTTATCATTCGAAATACTACTTAATTTTAAAATCAAAGTTGAAAATTCTCTGAAATTAATGTTTTATTAATGTAATAATAAAAGAAGAGAACTGAATTTCTCGAAAGTACGTAACATGGTATAATATTAATTTTTCATATGTTTTTACTAAGTATTTAAAATAGAGAACAATGATCCTTTTCGTTATATTTTACTATATATAACATACATATTGTCGTATTAATACCGGCTACCCTATCCTCAGGACTGGAATATGAAACAGCTATTGCGGCGGCACGAATAGTCAAGGCGATACATCTGGTTACGGTGTGGTATGTGACTATAGCCAAATGGTGAATCCGTATATTTAACTAATGCCTAGATCACCACAGATGTCTGGATCTAGGCATCCATATCATCCGTATATATTATATCACAATCCATATAGTTAGATAGTTCATTTGGAAGATGGTGAATGATTAAATTTCTCAAGAAATTCTTTAAGGGTCCATGTATGCTAAAATACGTCAGAAGTATAATGTTTTTTTCATACAAAGCAATCATGGATCTTGGTGACAAAAATACACAAGATTAACATTAATGTGCTTTGTAAGACTAGTGTTTCCAAAACACGATTCATTTCACTTTGCTCGATAGAAAAAAATAAAAAATTAACCCTTTTTTGAAAGCAAAACCCAACTCTCTACTTCAATTATGAAAATATCGACACCAGATTTAATATAAACATAGATAAGAGCTATACCTAAAAGATAAGTGTTTCAATTTTATACTTTTTTAAATTATTTTTATAGTATTTTTATTCCAGCACTTGCCCTGTGCTTGAGATAATATTCTAAAAATTTAAAAGAAAGAAAAAATTTCGCCCCAGATAGGATTTGAACCTGTAACCTTTCGTCTCAAGCCGACGAATGCTCTAACCAATTGAGCTACTGAGAATTTAAGTCCCGTGGCGAAATTTTTAATTTCTTTCTAACCCGTTAACGCGGGTAGTTATGTCCTATAGATACACAATTCTGAGTACCCACCAAATGCGTTCATCATTACAGATGAAATTCACATTTTAGAATGGCCATAACTTTCGTTTCTCGCAACGTTCAAATCCGGTATGGGGTGAAATTTTTTCTTTCTTTAAAATTTATAGAATACTTTTATAGTGTCAAAAATAGTGATTTGTCGCTTAAAACGTTTATTTTAGAGCGCAATATTTCATAGTAATCATGGAACGGGGGAGTGCGACGATTGGCTCTTCTGCCTAAGTATGGGAACTTAACTAGTGGCTTTATAGTTTCAGTAAAATGATCAAATGTGTTGCTTACATTTTTATTCCTGTGATTTTTGTCTTTTGGATTTCAAATGCTGGGTGTTAGTTCTAGGAAGAATATAATTTTGTCATTGAACAGGTAAACTTTTTATTAATTAAAAATACGTAAGCCACAATTGAATAAAAACGCGTACAAACGCGAATTCTTTTGATGTGGGCCAAAATACTCGATCAGAAAAGCTACAAATCCTGGAAAACCTTCACAAACCCAGTTCAACACCGTATTCACACTATAGTTCGGTGAAGTAGAAAAAATCGTGAGTTGCAAAAATCAAGTTTTGTAGTTTATAAAGCATATATAGTTTAAATCTAACTCTACATGATTTCTGATAACTTTTGGACATTTGAAGCTCTATGTACTCATACTGCTATTTTTACTTGAAATGTTTTTGATGGGATTAAAATATCCTTACAGTTAATATAACATCGTGGGCGGTAATATAACTTGGAAGTGGCTTAATATTTTGTTTTGCCCTTTCCCAGTAATAATCTGTTTAATGTCAATATTTCCTCTGTCACATTTTATTTGCCGTTAATACATAAATATTAAATGTCAAAGAGCTTTATTATGTGACATTTTACGCACTACTGTTCCCAAGGCTTATACTTAATTTCTTTTACGATATATTAACCTAATTCTGTGTTTTCTTTATCACCTAAAATAAACGTATTTTTGTATTAATTGCCTCTGTGGTCTAGCGGTCCGGTATCGGACTTTACTTCTAGAGGTCCCAGGTTCAATCCTTGGGTCGGGCAACAAAAAAATAATTAAAAAAATTATATTTTAAATTACTTAATAAAAACAGCTCACCAGGTTGGCAATAGGATTACCACCTATCACATTGTGGGACTTAGTCCTAACACCCCCGCCACAGGACAGCAATATTTAAGAATTCTATGATATCTATAGTCTACAGTAGTCTCTTACCATCAGGAGAGACATAAGCTTCTTCGTTGAACTATCACCTGAAACAAAACACTAAAACTTTTCTTATTTAATAATTTATATAAAAACCTATTTTGTACATAAATCTCTTACATAACTTCCTTAAATGAGAAAGTTCTCTGGAAGAGATCGCTTTGTTTAGCGATAAGACCTCGTATTGCTTCGGTACTACAAACTGTTAATTATATTGTTGAGGGCAAATATATTATACCGTACAATTTATAAATTTTGGTTGTACACAATAAAGAGCTTATTTATTCATTCATTCATTCATTCATTCACATTACATCTTATTATAACCTTGTCTGGTATTTTCAGCAAAATTGATTTAATCGATGTGGTCTTTTTGTGTTTGCGTTGCGTTGCGTTGGCTACATGAGGTCCATGTTCAATTTCTAGGTCAGGCAATTCAAAATGTGATTATTTTTTTTTAAATAAAGATAGCAATTATATTGCTAGAGGTTGAATAAGTGTTTTAAAACGATAGGATAGCCACTTATCACATTGTGGGTTTAAGTACATCCCTTTTAGATATAAGCGTGAAGTGATTTTGGACTAGTATTAACAAACATGTGTAGTTAATCAGGTAAGAGGGAGATTCCTACAAGAGATGGTGGTTCCTACTGGGATGGTGCTACCGTCTTACCCATTCATAACATAAAAGTTTTCCTCTAAATTCTTTCAGATTTGCAGAGTAGAGTATACCTTCTTGCGTTAGAGGTTTTATGTCTCATCGTTAAGCTTAAACTCACTGTTAACATGTAGGATATCTATAAGCCACGTGTTTCTTATACATAACTATTTGCTGTTTTGTTTGGTAAATGTTACAACAAAAACAACTAAAAAACATGGGTAATTTTTTCACCTTTTCTTAACATTGACCGCCTCTTTGGTCTAGGGGCTATGAAACATAAATATTTTTCCGACGAATTGTAAACTTAGGATTTGATTATCGACAGTGGCAGGTGTTTGTATAATAAGCGTTGAGGTATCTGCACTTCTTGGTCTTAGTTTATATTAAATTTATTCCGCTACCTATTTAAGTATATTTTTTATACGTACGCCTATACAACGACGACAAAAACTAGCCAAAGACGTTAAGCCCAACAATGTGATAGATGGGAAGACTATCGCCAAAAGGGCACATATCCAATCCCGGAAACGTTATTTTTAAAACCCTGGGACCTATCCCGGGACTTCAAGAAGTCAAAACAGACGCCGTATTGCTGGATCACAGAGGTGATCATCGTTAACTAATACCTATAACACTAACACGCAATTTATTAACTTTGGAGTTGAATTCAATTTGCGTATTTTGTCCAGGGATAGGTATTTACTTTTAATTTAGTTACTTAATACAATTTATTTATAGTTTTACATGTTTTATGATAATTTTGTCAAAAATGCTTTAAATTTAAAGTGGAGGCTGTGAAATTTGAAGCAAATTTTCCTCATAACCAAACTTTACTAATAATATCATGGACACAGCGTCACGGGTCTAAGGTAATGACGAAATTAACGTAAATGACAAGCGAAATTAGAAATTTGGCAAAATTTGTGGGCCCAGGGCTGCCGATCAAAATGAACTTCTATCGTAACTTATCAAAATTTTAATAAAGTTTTTCATAAAACTGACGGCGTTCGCGTTTGTTGTATAAGATTAATTAACTCATTACAAAAGTTGCGTACTAAAGCCGCTCAATTTGAGTAAAGTTATTTATAGTACGAAATTAACATTAACTGATATTCGCAAATGCTGGAATATTTCGCTATTTTTCCTCGTGTTGGTCCGGTCTCCTTTGTAGAATAGACTATCTGCCTTTCTGCCGGGCAGCTCGTAAAAAGCGAGTAAAGGCTTACCGTCACTAGCACCGTGACATCTGACTAGGTGCTAGAGTTTCGCAGCGACTCGTCCGAATTTGGTAAGACCTCCTTACCTATTCCTGCCACCATAACGTCAAATGCTTGTCGTTGACGTGTTCCGGTTCGGAGGGTAAGGTAGCCGGTAAACTTACTATTGCTCGAGGTCTATTATCCCTTCCTCAGGTTGACAACACACCATTACCACCTTTAGTGTCTCTAGGCGGCGTGAATTTCTTACCATCAAGAAATCCGTCTGATTATTTGCCTTCCAATGTCATAAAAAAATTGTGTATAATGAATGGTATTTGAGGTTAATTTGATGTCAAATAATATAAACACAGTGAAACTGCTCGAAACCAACTATGATTTCAATGATATTAAGTCTTCTATATAACAGTAGTACCATTTAAATTACGCACTTCGGCTATATTCGTCAAGCTTCGGAAATCCGACTGTATTTTAAAGAGATCTGTATATAGAGTTGTTATTACATAGTTGTGGGGTTGTAAGGGGTTCCACCTTCAATCTTCGGGACCCAAGCCAACCTCACCTGCGCGTGGTGCACCCTGCTAATAACAGATGAGGCTCTGGCGACCCGCCAACACGCAATGGACCAGCGTGGCGGATTATGGTCCAAACTCCCCCCAATGATGATCGCACGCTTCCATCCGGTCGACGTGGAAGTCAACGGGGGAGGCCTATGTTCAGCGGTGGACGTCCTATGGCTAAAATGATTATGATGATGAAGACGATTACAATATTTAATCATTTCGCTTAAATTTAAATTAAGTCAGCTAATTTAAAAAAGTGTAAAGTGTAAGAAGTGTAAAGCCGAAGCACGTAATTCAAATAGTAGTACTGTATTTAATTACAAATTATTGGTTTGGTACAATTTAAAAAGAGCTGTATGACATGAAATTTAAATAGGACAGTTTTGAACGTTGTTATAGAATTGATGCTGAACTGCAAAAAGTCGATTCTAACATATAGGTAAAGAAAGACATTTTTTTATAGTGTGGAATATCCCCCCGAATACCCGCTGCTCTCGGGGGAAACCAGCGGGTTATGTTAACTCAGGCCACTGGAGTCGCCCTCCAGTCGTGCGAGGCCGTGCTGGCCGAGGAAAGTCCCCCGACTCCGCATCGGAGGCGCTTTGAAGGCTAAGGAACCGCCTTCTGGCGCCCTCGGTCCGCCAGCGCCGGAGCGGGTCTGAGTTGTAATCATCCTCCCGGGCCAAAGAAAGACATGCACAATTGTATGTAACTCAAAACTACTTATCGCACCTGCATTAAATTTATATAGAAGCAGCCTTGAACAATAAAAATGTGTGCGTGTACTAGCGTACACTTGTAAGAAGTGAAGAAGTGAAACTTCTTTATGACGTTATTTTCCAAAAAATAATTTACCATATGCAACTTTACAGAAATTGGTTAAATAAATTTAATTGCCAATCCCTACTCCGCTGGAGAATGAATACTTCGAATCACGCGTGGTAGGTACTAACTTCGAAGGTAGTAACTTCGAATCACGCAATAAGAACAAAGATGGCGCGTAACTGAAAAATGTGACGCGTAACGAAAAACTGTTACACAAAATTCTTTTCCAACCCCGATAAAAAAGTTTCACTTCAATAAATACAAACCTTCAGAAAAAAATCAAGATTCATACGTTTTAGGCCGAGTAGTCGCAAAACAAACATTCAGCCAAATTGATAACCTCCGTTTTGGAGACAATTGGAAATTAAACACTTTTAGTTAGTGTATGGTAGTAGAATTACTATTAGTAGCAGAAAAAAGTTCTAAACATTCATACATAAAAAAAAATAGATGTCAAATTGGGAACGTTCTCCGATCTGTTTTCCGTTGAATAATGCATACATTTAGCTTTTATTTTACTTAAAACGAAATAGCAGGTATACTCAACTAACTGAGCTGGTTTGTGGTATACCCAGTTAACTCATAAGGTGGTGATGTAGGTCCCTACATCACCAGCTTGGCCATAGCAAGAGTAATAAAACCGAACCATTCGCTCTGCGTCCACTTCTGCGTACTGCTTCTAGTAGTTTCTAGATATCTGCATTCACGATTTTAGTAAGAAAAAATTCATTTTTTATGGGCCTTTAAGACCCATTGTCATTACTTACGTAACTTTTTAACAACGACTTAACATATTTACTAATTATCTTACTCTACAAAAGTTGATCAAATAATTATAAAATGAAATAAAGTACACCATTGAAGCGAAAACGGACAATTAATGCTGAAGTAATCAGTTCTCTCACTTTGAGTGAATTGTAAAGATTTTAAATAGAGCCTAGTCAGAGACAGAAAACCTTTGTACTACATTTAATTCAGGTTGACTCAAAGCGTGAAGAGGAGTCGGGACCAGATTTATATGAAGACTAACTTCCAATTTCAGAAAAAAAAATGTTAGGCTAGAAACAAACTGTTGGACACGGCTGACAGCATACATGATGCGAGTATGTAATTAAAGTACACTGAGCTTTGCAAACTATCGGACATAAGTAGCGGACATGACATGAGCATTCGGACGTCCGAAGACGTTTGTCAGCCGTAAGCGTCCGCGGATGGCATGTGCACACTTATCATTCTTGGCTGTAAACCACGTCCGTGAGACACGGCTGATAATATGTTTGCAGCTTTATTGCGGCTGAAACCGATACAAATAGCCAAGACAACCTCCGTCAAATGTTGTCAGTCAAAATTAAAAGACGGACATATTTTTTTATAATTAATATAATATTCGCCTCTGTGGTCTAGCGATTCGGTTGTTGGACTTGACTGCATGAGGTCCCGGGTTCGAATCCCGGGTCGGGCAACAAAAAGAAAATTGAGGTTTCTAGTTTTGCAATAAAAAAAAATGTTGCTCGGGATTAAAAATGTGCCCGGTTGGCGATAGGCTTGCCACCTATCACATTGTGGGACTTAGTGTCTTCGGCTAGTCGTGGGTGCCCTGGATATGCCTCTGCCTACCTCTTCGGGGATATGAGCGTGAAGATACATACAGATATCAGAGTAACAAATCTTAAAAATCCATATCAATACAAAATAATGATAATCAAGTGTCGTATTGATAAAATTGACAATAGTATTGGAACGTTTGACTATCCAAAATGTCCAGAAGTTGAAGAAAAACGACGTCAGATAACAAAAAGGTGTCACGTATGTCCACTGAAGCTACAAAGAAAGTCCACGTATACTTGCTACTTCTGTAAAAAACAGATGTCTGTCTTCAGTGTGCTAACAAAGTATACCCAAATTGAAACTACTTTGTAATATGTCACGTCTTGCAATTTTGTATTTAAGGTTTATGTAAGGTTTATTATAGATAATTTTTACGGGACACTATTAAGGTCTTAATCTATACAAATTGTTATTAATTTTATCAAGTTTTTAAAGAAATGTAGTCTGTTTTCTGAACCTAAGTAAGTACTTAAGTCTTAACTCAAAAACTAGCAAAAATATGTAACATAGCAATATTTTTTTAAAAACATTTTCTATTCATTTAATAATACTTATTTAGGGTAGTCTATGATTATTTGAACAAAAAATGATCGGAAACCGATTTTAACAAACAACAAACAAAGTTTAAAAGTACGGGCTTCTGAGTAAATTACGAAAAAATGACACCTTGGTAATTAAAAATAAATTGACAATAGTGGTAGTTTTGCTGTTTACAAATAAAAAACAACAAAATAGACAGAACATTTTAGACATGCCATGAATTGTGGCGTTTTTAATCAACGTTTTCCGAATCGATAAAACGTTTGCTGAAATTTCGTGTATAGACTAATTTGACAACACAAAAAGTGTTTTTTTGTCTCTTTCTATTACTTTCGTTGAAAGAAGATACCAATAACTTGAAAATAGTTCAGCGAGTGCACGACAAAATTACCACCAATCAAACGATTTATTGGAAATATATAATGAGGCAAAGTAAAATTATTAACATTATCCTATTGTGTTTGGGCTTACATGATACGTCTTGAATAGCATAATATATATCTTAAGCTTTCATGATGGGAATGCCCATAAAGAACATGTCAGAAAAAAATACCGTTTTTGACAATTTTTGAATAAATTTACTTAGACCTGCTGTCTGGTTATAAAAACGTTGGGAATGAAAATGGGCCTGAGATTTTTTTGTAAAATTAAAAGCGAACCTGCAGACCGATATCATGATGATAATGATAATGGCGACACTCGTTTATAATTCAGTATGTTACAGAATTGTGACTAAAAAATCGCAGTGTGGACTATCCCTAAGATAAGCCATTAGTACATCTTCCATGTTCAATTACGATTTTTTTACACTTAGAAGTATTTCAAAAGACAAGAACCATGTCAAGAATCTAAGCCAGTGTTATAAAAACATTCTGCGAATTTCAATCTTATAATTCCGAAAAGAATAAGATTATTTCACAAAAGATATGAGATTTATGTCGTAATACGTAAATAGATAATGAAATAATGTTATGATTTTACAAGGACCGTCTTTCTCGTGAACAAATATAATAAGCTTGAAATCATATCAAATTTTATACCTTCCAACTCATGCGAGCTGATTAAATTTCAAGAGCTCCTTAAGGCGTTATAAATTCAACCGGCGCTCTAACAAAGTCTACTTTTGATTAAAGAAAGATTATAGGGAGGATGTGAAGTATAGTAAAAACGCACAATCTAAATAATATATGCCTAATAATATAATTTATGATGGTAGGGATATTAAAAAAGGATAAAATTAGAAACTAGGGACTTTTATAGTATTTGTCACGGCAAATGTTTTGAGGAGGTGTTCGATTTGATATTAAGTTTTCCTGCTATCATAAGGATGCTCAACCACACCATTTTGATATGGCAAAAACTATAACGTCATGACGTATTCCAGCTCGGAGGGTAAGGTAACAGATAAGCTTACTTTTGCTCGAGGCCTAACATCTCGGACTCAGTTCGGCAACGCACCATTATCATCTTTGGTGTCTCTAGGTGGCGGGAATTTCTTACCATCAGGAAATTCGTCTGCTTGTTTGCCTTCCAATACCATAAAAAAATCTTGGTTGTTTAAAAGATAATGTTATGTCTGATAAATTTAGAAAGTCAGAATTTTTTACTTTTAGTTGACAACCATTTATGTCATGATGTCGCGATTGTTATTTTACCAAAGCTTAGTGCAGTAAGAGATTGTACATGATGTCTCAAATTAAAATTTTGCTTGAACGCGTAACTTTTATGCACGTTAGTAGGTATCTACTACTCCTTACTTGTTGATATGGCAAACGACCAATTTTTATAGAAGCTGTAAACATTGTGATAAGACAGCAAAGAAGCACGCGGCTGTCCTAATGGAAAGATATATTATTTATTTTATTTAGTGCGATTTTGTGTTATCTGTGGTGAGTTCTTCGACAAAGTTGGGTTTTATTTTCCGAGTTGGGACCCTATTCGTGATCTGGTCACGGTGGAGGGATGTGGGAACTTTAGGTAGGGTTGTCACATGCGAAGGACTTGACAATTTATACTGTTTCCCGAGCTCTTACTTTATTCGTATTCTGGTCGCGGTTGGTTGGCAGTGGGAACATTAGTTAAGATAGTCACATTCTGTGTCATTTGGAGGACTTCTTGCCACAACTGTTAAGCTGTTTACGCAGAACTAGCAACATAAAGGCTTATTAAATCGGAGTTTACTTTATCTGTTCTAATAGAAAGAGACGACCACGGCTTATTAGGACACCATTTATGATAGGTATAAGTGGTATGTGATCAGGATGTTCAGCGTAACGTGCAAGTCTACCAAATACCTTGCCCTCTAGACTAAAGACTAAACTCTCGCGTAACATGACATAAGGTATCAGTGCCTTCTTAGAACCATACACAATACAAGCTACCTATAACCTAAAGGTTTGCATTTTCTTTTATCTTTCTATCTGCAAAATATTGGAATTCTCTTCAAAAAGAAGAAAAACATTGGTTTACAGTTTAGACGTTTTCATACCTAGATTCCATGAGATGCTTCTAGCTTACTATTGCTCCACCTTCAATTATATCGTCACTTTCCATGCCATTTCCATATAATCGGAGTTTACTTGTTGTTATCTAAAAGTCCAACTGTCTTACCAACATTATAAAGTATTTATCGTACAACAAACTCATAGTAAATAGGATCATTTAGTTTTAAACTAATCTAACCACAACCGCAAAAACTTTCGGAGAGGACGATGCAAAGTGAATTTTGGTTACAGGCTCCTGAACTCAATGTCTGCGTGATAAATATTTTACGTTGAATAAATAATTTAAAGCACTTATTTAGTTATAGTATAAAATACATACATAATCATACAACATATTTATTTGTATATATAGTATTGCCGCCTCTGTGGTTTAGACTTCCTGAGGTTCCGGGTTAAATCTCCGGGTTGGGACACAAAAAAAATGCGTATTTTCAATTTTCTAATAAAAATTGGATGGAATGGATGGAAAATTGGATTTTTCCAATTTTCCAATAAAAAAAATGTTGATCGGGATTGGATAAGTGTCCGTTTGGCTTTAGGCTTGCCATCTATTACATTGTGGGACTTAGTGTCTTCGTCTAGTCGTGAGTAACCTGGTTGTCTTTGCGTTCCTCTTCGGGGAACTTCTATGGGCTGAAAGATACTTTTTACAATAATGTCGCTCATCGCTTACCGACAGATGAATTGTGTTTTATGATATTGGAAGTAGATAAGAAGATAAGCAGATGGTTTTTTTATGATATTGGAAGGCAAACAAGCAGACGGATTTTCTGATGGTACGAAATTCCCGTCGTCTAGAGAAACTAACGGTGGTATTACACATCCCGGCCTCAGATTTGCAACGCACCATGCGTTGCAATCCTGAGGCCGGGATGTTAGGCTTCTAGCAAAATTTAGTTTACTGGCTACCTTACCCTCCGAACCGGAACACGTCATGACGTTATGGCGGCAGGAATAGGTAAGGCGGTGGTACCAATCCAGGTGAGTCGATACAAAACTCTACCACCTAGTCAGATGTCACGGTTCTAGTGACGGTAAACTTATGCTCACCTTTTACGAGCTGCCTGGCATGGAAAGGCAGATGGTCTATTCTGCAAAAGAGCCCGGACCAACACGAGGCATTATTACTACACAAGAAACCCGAACTAACACGGGAATTTTGAATATGTATGTTAAATGTTTGAATTATCAATTTACAAGTAAAACGGGCTAACGCGCCGTGGTGCTGAGTATCCTGTTATTATCTCGTAATCTCATTAGTTACGATCACATTTGGCTCGTTGCGCTGTTGTTTTAGCTGAAAACATCGCTTTTGGCGAATAAACTAATGGCCGTTCAATCTGGCCAATATATTATTTACTTAACTGTTTAACTGTAACTAAATTAATTTCTATAATTGTAAATTACAATGTTTAAAAGCTAGCAATTTTCTGACGGCAAGATGATACTTCATAGTCAAAGTTCATCCAGGAAGTTCAGCGATGGGTTGACACTTGCTAGAAGGTAGCGGCTGTCGATCATCACAAAACGTTGTTCTTAATTCTCACTTATCAGGAAAAGTGTTTGCTTCTTTATCATTTAATACATAAAAACAGTCATTCAGTAGAAATAACAATACAATGAAATATAATTGTACGAAATCCTTACACTAAGTTGACAACCATTTCTATCGTCCCTTCGAGATTGTTACTTTAGCGAAACTAAGTGTAGTAGGAGATTTTTCTTGAAATCCAAAATTTAAATATGGCTTGCACGCGTAACCTTTTGAGCGTAACCTCACAAAATGTAGGTGCCTATGTTTTGTGTTAACGTTTTTTAAGAGACTTAGTGTAGTAAGAGCTTTTATATGACATTCCAAATTTTAAATTTAGCTTACACGCGTAACTTTTAACGCTTAACGTTACAAAATATAGATATGACAGCTATATTTTGTGACGTAAAGCTTAAAATATATAAAATTTTCAGGTAACTTATTGTAAGAAAGAGGCTCAAACATAAGTCCCGGAACCTTAAAACTAAGTTAACAATTATAATCATCGTCACTTAAAACTATATTATAGCGGTCTGGCGTCGAAACCGACTTCTGGATATTCCGGATACAATTATTTATTTATGTTTTCTTATAAAAATAACGTTGCCCGAGATTGGATGTGTGTCCGTCTGGCGATAGTCTTGCCACCTATTACTTTGTGGGACTCAGTATCTTTAGCTAGTCTAGAGTGACCTAGTTTTGTCTATACACACCTCTTCAGAGTGATTTTTTTTTTACAAATAACACAAAAATGGTAGTCCATTCATTCAATCGTTATATAATAACTACGCGATGTGGGGATTCATTTTTATATGTAGGTATGTATTAAGCGCAGTAGAACTACAAAACCGACTTCACGACTTTTTTGTGAAAGATATCAATTGGTTCCGAAATGGACACATAAACACACACATAAATGTTACCAACATCTTACTAGTAGTTTTGGTTTACACTTCACATTAATTTAAAAAAATTAAGTCTTTATAACATTGTGACACGGACGGTAATATCAACGTAATTTTATTTTTACATGTTCATTGCTAAGACGATATGAGTTTAAATTATGGAGCAACAAAATCGTAATAGAGCTATTTTTAGCTTTCTATATTAAGCCGTCACAAATATCAAATTCCAAGTATATGTCTTTTTTGGACTGTTTTAAAAGAGTACGTGAGCTAAGTAAACGTAAAAACGCTCCTATTGTCTAGCGGTCCTTTGTTAGACTTGACTCCACTTGGTTTAAGGTTAAATTCTCGGGTCAGACAGCTAAAAGCAAATGTCAATTTTCGAATAAAAATAACGTTGTCCGGGATAAGATAGGCTGGTTGGCGATAGGCTTGCCACCTATCCCATACGCGTAATGGGACTTAGTGTCTTCGGCTAGTCGTGTGTGCCCTGATTGTACCTTTGTCCTCCTCTTCGAGGATACGTGTGTGAAGATACTTTTTCTTACGTTAAAAAGTATAAAACATAACCCCTTTTCAAGTGAAATATACAATAATTTCAAGTGAAATAATCAATAGACTTAATTAATTAATTACACTTGATTTAATAATTCACAAATTTTAGTATATCTTAATTACGCGTGGCCGCAGAGGATCTCTCAAGAAACAAAATTTATTTAAAATATCTTTAACATTAAAATATATTACAATTATTTATTTATTTATTTATTTAAACTTTATTGTACACAAATAAAAATTGTGAGTACAAAAGGCGAACTTAATGCTAAATGCATTCTCTCCCAGTCAACCTTTGGGCTAACAGAGATCAAGTATGTAGGTACCGAATAACCAAAACAGAATAACACAAATAAATTGAAATTTTAATACACATATAAAAAAACAGTAATATATAACTACATAGCATATTATATAAATTAAGAATAGAATAATTATAGATACAATGCATAAACATAAATAATATAAATAAAGTAGACAGCAAACAAAACAAGATTTCTGCCCATACATAATTATATATCAATATAAACATATATATAATATAATAAAATAATAAGGTCTATTATAATAAAATTATATAATTATAATATAATTATAATAAAAACTAAAAGGCCTCTGTCGCCTCTGTGGTCTAGTGGTCCGGGTGTTGGACTTGACTGCTTGAGGTCCCGGGTTCGAATCCCGGGTCGGACAACAAAAATCAAATTGGATTTTTCCAATTTTCTAATAAAAGAAAATGTTGGTCGGGATTGGAAATGTGCCCGGTTGGCGATGGGCTTGCCACCTATCACATTGTGGGACTAAGTGTCTTCGGCTAGTCGTGGGTGTCCTGGTTGTGCCTCTGCCTACCTCTTCGGGGATATGAGCGTGAAGATACTAAAAGGAGTGACCACGGTCGATGTTGGATATGAAGTGCCGGGTTTCTATGGACTATGGACCCACCAGTGCCATTAGGCGGCCGATTTCCTAGGATTACATGTCACCAGACTCCAGCGTCGCTGTTCCCATGCCGTACCGTGGGACGAAATGTGAGAGTCGATACTATACGTAAAAACCCCATCAACTAACCAATAACCTAAAAAAGCTACTAGTCAGGTCATAATAAAAACAGTATGGGACTATTTGAAAGTCAAGAGGTTTTAAAAAGGACTATCATTGAAATCCGTTGGTTAGTAGTCGAGTAATCACGTAACAAATAAACAAAAACAACTTAAAATAGAATTGAGAAACCCTTCCTTTTTGAAGCTGATTAAAAGTTAGTAGGGAATGTTGTATGTTACATGTTATTCCCGTGTCTGTCCCGGATCCTTTGAAGAACAGACCATCTGCTTTCCTGCCAAGCAGCTCTTAAAAGGCCAGCATAGGCTTACCGTCACTAGCACCGTGACATCTGACTAGGTGTTCCGCAGCAACTCGCCCGGATTGGTACCACCGTCTTACCTATTCCTAATGCCATAACGTCAGTGCTTGCCGTTGACGTGTTCCGGTTGGGAGGATAGGGTAGCCGCTAAACTTACTTAAATGAGGCCTAACATCCCGGCCCCAGGTTGGCAACGCACCTTTGGTTTCTAGGCGGAGAGAATTTCTTACCTTAAACAAATCTGTCTGCTTGTTTGCCTTTCAAAAAAAAAGTTATATAGCAAATAACTATAGCACGTCAGCTTATCCACATACTATGTGTGCATATTATGTACTTAATATACTATTACGAAGAACACGTGACATATTTGACACTGATTTTACATATAGGTAATAAGACTAACCTTCAAGCGCTTTCGCAAGAGCAGCATTATTGCCTTTCAGTTTTCTGATGCAGATAGCTCCGGTTCCAATTTTAATAAAACATAGCTATTTGAAACTTAATCAATATTCTTCAAACTCGAATTCACAGAAAAAACGAACAATTTCATGTGTTTTGACTGTTATCATATCCTATTAATATAAAAAAATAGAACATTTGTATGTTTGTTAGTTACTCCTTTACGCAAAAACTGATGAACCAGTTTTCATGAAATTTGGAACATGGGAATTAGGTTTACATAATATGATATAGTTTTTATCTCAAAAATTTTCTTGTGTTATCAATAACCACGCGGGCAATGCCATGGACAACAGTTAGGATAGTCAAAAGAATTAAGTGTTATAATAAAAATTAGTTTTAAAACTATGGAAATAACTCTTTCATGATTTATAACCAGTGTGGTAGATTGTAAAAATGGGGTATAAAGTATATATATAACTTAGACAGAAAAGACGTTAAAACTAGTCGAAATTAGAACATAATAAATTTTAATATCTTGTTGATAAGAACGCCATCTTCATTTTTCAACACCAACTACTTTGTTTACAAACTTTTTAGTGCTATCTTTTATCGTTATCATCAATATATTTGTTTGTGTGTGTCAAATGCATGGTAGTGTGGATAATATGTTATTTATTGATTTAATGTACTTTAAAAGCATTATAATTAAAAAATATTAGCGTTCTGCACTTCCCCTACATATAAACTATAAGTGTGCAAATTTTATGCTCCTGCGTCGACGCAATTTTCCAAAAGGGGTCCAAAGTTTTTGGCATCACTATTAAATACATAGATAATATAATATGTGTGTCTCAAGGAAGAACAGTAGAAAGTATTTCGGTTTCGTGAAAACGTCTCGATTATTTACGAGGTAATGAAACCTGAAACTCGTATAAGTCGTTTCATGAGCCCCTGAAGCAAACGCGAACTATTAACACTCCGAAATGACTACTAAGGTGATATTAATACATTATGAGCGTGTTAACATTCGATACAGTGATTTTATAAGTAAAGTTTTCTCATTAAGTTGCCCAAGTAAGACTTTGTATGGCTTAAATTACTCGGCAACATGTTGAAGCCCTCCAAATTAGTTGCTCTACGACGTGCTAAGTTTCCGATTTAATGCTACTCCTGAAATTTGTAACCGAAGAGAAAACTCTTTTAGACGTTAAAGTTTGAAAAGGTTGGTAGTTGGGCAACATACAAAATGGAAACTTGTGTAGTTCATATCCAACATTTTTTATAATATATTTTTTAATATTCTTAGTACCTCAATACATCGATAGGCAATGCACCATACACGCGTTTACTAACTGAAAGTAACGTGATTTTCGTACTATTGACACAAAATGAGTGTAGTAGGCAGCTAATTAATTATATTTTCCAGAGTGACTTAACTCTTAAAAATATACGCAAAAATGTATGCATTACTACAAAATTTATACAGCTACTAGCGGCTCACTCCGACTTCGCACGTTTATGAAATATCTATATATCAATAAGTGATGCCAAAACTTTAGACCCCTTTTTATGAAAATTGCGCGGACGCAGGAGTATAAAATTTGGCACACTTATAGTTTGTGTGTAGGAGAAGTGCAGAACGCTAATATTTTGCAATAAAAGTGTTTATAAAGTACATTAAATCATTATGTAAAACAATACCCACGGTACGATGCATTTGACACCCACAAACAAATATATTGATGATAATGATAAAAATCACAGATGACGCACTAAAAAGTTTAGAAATAAAGTAGTAAGTCTTTAGAAATAAAGATATTAAAATTTATTGTGGTCGAATTTTGACCAATGGGCGACTAATAGTATAAATAATTATGTGTAAATTTGGGCAAAGTTTTGATTTTCAATTAATGAAAAAGTTTATTTATTCATTAATTTGTCATTCATCAACTCGTTCATTTATTTTTATAATTATCCAAGTATCTTCACGCCCATATCCCCGAAGAGGTAGGCAGAGGTACAACCAAGGCACCCACGACTAGCCAAAGACTAAGTCCCACAATGTGATAGGTGGCAAGCCTATCGCCAACCGGGCACATTTCCAATCCCGACCAACATTTTGTAATTAGAAAATTGGAAAAATCCAATTTTTGCTTTTAGTTGGCCGACCCGGGATTCGAACCCGGGACCTCATGCAGTCAAGTCCAACACCCGGACCGCTACACCACAGAGGCGACAGATAATTATCCAACACTTTTTTTGTTTTATGGTTTACAATTTTACTGGTAAAATAATACAAGTTGTGAACTTGTTTTAATCAATATGAAATTCATGTGTCACTGGTTGGAAGATGCAAAGTTCGCTGGCATAATAATTCAATCATTGCTGTATTTTTTAATGATTATTCCGTGTTTTGATCACAGTTTAAAAAAGTAATGATAATTATGAATTCAAGATATTTATAGTGTTATTTAAGTTATGTTAACTATGTCTAATTGTAATGCTGTTTAATAAATTAAATTAAATTTTTTTTAGGCAAATCTTATCACAAGTAAAACGTCACCTTGTTAGCTGGAAATCCAAAAATTAAATTTTCTAAAATCTATTAATAAGCACCACTTCTATCAGTTTCCAGAACATATACTAAAGACAAATTTAGAAATAAATAATGGACTATTATAGCCGTATTCTGTCACTTATTAAATCTATTACTTTAAAAGGGCTGTCAAAGCTTGCTAGCTTTTTTTAAAAGCAACAAAAAACCTTTTAAAAGCCATGAAGACTCAAACGTAATCGTATCAATAATGATTAATGTTACTTAGCAAAATTAAATTATATTTTGTGGGTTTTGTTAATTTTCCTTAATTCCTTCTTTAGCTAGGAAATGTATATAATATTTTATCCGTTATAAATAAATAATCCCCCTACAAAGTATATATTATTAATCAATGAACATTCTACAAAGTCTATGAGTAATGAAGCTAAGAACCATCGCGATCACGTCAACATTTAAACAGAAAAAAACCGAATTGAAATTTTATCATCCTTTTGTAGGTGTGCCGCAATCTCTTTCTCACACACAGACACAAACACACATGTGCATACATACACTAAAAGAGGGAGGGAGGTGGAGAGGGAGATGACGAGAGGAAGAGGAAGAGAGAGGGAAGGGGGAGAGAGAGGGAGAGAGATATTTCTAAACTGAATAGTTTGCGCGAGAGATACTTCCAAAATAGACAAATGTTAACTTCTAAGAGAACGATAAAATTAAAAAAAAATGTACACTACCATATGAACTTTTACCGAAACTTGGTATGCACGAGATCTAATTACTTTTTTGTAATAGTGTGTCACCAATACTTAAAATAGTTTTTCTTCACTGTTAAGAGAGGGCGTTGTGTAGTATTTCTTTGCTTTCTTGACTTCTTACCTTTGGGTCCTGGATAGAATTCCCTTGTGTTGTGCAACATAATATTGCGATGGTAAGAAACGACCTTTTCCTGTAGGCTTCATATATTATTATATAACAGACACAATAATATACATATCTTCACGCCAAGTCCCTTACGATGTAGGTAGATATATTACTAGTGAATTTCCAGGCCAAGATCTTACGGCATATATGCAAGTCTGCGAGCTACCCCGATCTTCATCATGTAGCATGGTGTAGATAAGGTAATGGTATTTGTTGACGTCGTTGCAAGGCAGTTAATGTTACCTTACTAGTTTACCAGTAGACGACGGGGTTATCACATGCCGACGCTGATGTATGCGTGATTATGTTAAGTGGAAACTCAGAATGACGTTTATTAGATTTCCCTTGGGCAATCTTGGTTCGGATTCAATCATATCTATGACTACAGTTACGCCCACAACGAAGGAGATGCTTTTGAATATGCAGCTCTTTTACAGATTTTCTACGTAATCCAAACTAATATTATAAATGTGATAGACTGACTGTTTGTCTATTGTTATTTAAAGGCTAAACCACTTAGTCGATTTGAAGTTTTGAACTTGAGTTGAAATATGCTCTTTTTTCTAAAATCAACCGCCTCATTGGTCGAGTGGCTAGCGTACACGCCTAGCTATACCGATCAACTGCAAGGCTCGAGGTTGATTCCAGACTAGGATAGTCATTTGTGTGATGTCTGCATTTCCGGGTCTGGGTGCTTATTATATTTATTGTGGTATTTATTTCAGTATTTCTATGTATTAGTATCGTTGGCTAACACCCATAATACAAGCATATAATTTGCTTACTTTGGGGTTAGATTCAATTTGTGTTACTTGTCCAGGGATTTTGTCCTGGAATACTTTCTTAAATCATCCCCCAAGAGATGAAATAGGTCATTAAAAATTTGTATGAAAATTTTTACTTTTTTTCGCTGAGAGTCAAACAAGCCGCAATTAAACAGCTGTTCTATTTATATAAAAGAAATTTTGTTAGTTACACAGCTTATAACTCAACAATGGCTGAATTTATTTCGCAAAAAAACTGATGAAGAGAAAGCTTAGAACCAGGAGACTGACATGGCATACTTTTTATTTCGGTTGACTGCGAGGAAAGTAGTGAAACTACATTTGATTTTTCCCATATAAATTGCACGAGTAGAATGAAATTTTCGAGAATAGCTAGTTTTTCTTATTTTAATTTTACATCATAGCCATCCAGGTACATAAAATTAACTTTACTTAAATGTTATTCATAAACCACTTGGAACTTCATTAACCTTTTAAGAGAACATTGAATTAATGAAAGAAACCATATGTTAAATAAATCATCCATTCTTCATAAGCCCGATAACAGCTTATTAAACACACAAAAAAACATACTTCTATACGAATTGATGACCACCTGATCGAAAAAAAAAGAAACTTCCAGAGAGCCGGTCAAAAAAGGTAAAGCTGAAAGGAGGAGTTTGGTGTCAAATAATAATCTATAAACGGTAGTTAATTTTTTACTTTTGCATTTTACCCATATCGAATTTAAATTATTTGGTACCACTTCTGTCTCATGACCTACTTTTCTAAAAATAGCCATTAAAATCCATTTCTGAGTTATTCCATAACAAAGAAACAAAAAGAAACACACAATTGAATTAATAACCACCTTTTACGATTTTGTTAAAAATATATAAAAATGGTTTACCGTTTTTCGTACTTTTTAGTACTTCGAAGTCCGCAGACGAGCGAAAGCAAAATTTCTTTCAAAGATTTAAGAGCTACAAGCGAGGTGGTAAACTAATTTATTATTAAAGCTGTTGTTCGAAGACATTCTCGCCTCTACTTTTATTTGGTTTCAGATGGAATTTTCTTTCATCTAATACATATTATAGTATTCATTACGTTTTCACATTGTTATTCAATGTGTTGATACATAAGCGTCTGTTAACGCTTAACCTTTACGCTTTGTTCAATATTTTTTTGTGGTCTAGTGTTAGCGATGACAATATGAGTTCTCAGGTATGATTACCAGTGAAAAAAATATGCAAACTTTTTTCTAGAAATAATAAAAACAACTTTGTCGGTATCCGGTTGGCGTTGGTTGACTATCACATTGTAGAACTAAGTAAATATCTTAGGCTGATTGTGGGTGCCCTGGTTTTACAGGCAGATAGGCAGAAATATCTCTCAGGGGATATCGGCAAGATTTTGTTTTTATGACATTGGAAGGCAAACAAGCAGGTGGATTTCCTGATGTTTTTTTTTTTATGTTATAGGAAGGCAAACAAGCAGACGGATTTCCTGATGGTAAGAAATTCACGCCGCCTAGAGACACCAAAGATGGTAATGGTGCGTTGCCAACCTGAGGTCAGGATGTTAAGCCTCGAGCAAAAGTAAGTTTACCGGCTACCTTACCCTCCGAACCGGAACACGTCATGACGTTATGGCGGCAGGAATAGGTAAGGTGGTGGTACCAATCCGGGCGAGTCGCTGCATAACTCTACCACCTAGTAAAGTACGAAGTTCACGCCACCTATTGACACCAAAGGCAATAGTGCGTTACTAACCTAAGACCGGGATGTCAGGCTTCGAGCAAAAGGAAGTTTACCGGCCAACTTATCCTCCAAACTGGAACACATCAACTATTAATTACGCCAACTATTGTGTAAGCACTGACGTTATTGAGTTTAGTTTAAGTTTAAGTCCAGATGAAGCTGTTATAAGCAAAACCGGTAGGCTATTTATTTTTTAATATTATAAATGCGAAAGGATGCATGTTAATTTGTTACTTCTTCGCATAACAACTTCTCAACCAATTTTACTTGAATGTGTTAATGGACAGTTTTTATTTTGACAAAACCTTTCTTTGAAAAAAATATTCTGAAAAAACCATTAACAACGCGGACAACGAACGTAAAATAAAAAAAAAATATGTTCAAGTACAAGTGTTTCTTTAGTTAAAATATGTATGTATGTATAAGTTTTAGCCAGTGCCGACTATGGAAAATATAAAATATTTTTACTTGCGGTATACAGTACTAACTATTTAATACAGAATGGTTTGAATTATTAAAACGGTAAGATAGCGAAAGAGTGCACGGCTTTACTGACGGTAAGAGAGACCGCGACCTATAGATACTGAATGAAAAAGGGCTAATGTGCAAGTTTACCAGCTATCTATTCCTCAGATTCATGATGGCAGCAGGAATTGGTAAAGCGAGTTATCCATATACGGACACGTCACTGCACAGCGCTCTTTCACCACTGACCTTATTAGTGACCTATATTTTAACCAGTGCTCTCCTCTTACGAGCTGCCTGACAGAGAGGCAGATATAACAACAGAAAAATTATTTAAATTTTGAACTACCCTTAATTTAATTCAATTTATACCAATAAAAGAGTTTTTTTTAGACACACACAAACACACATCACAACACACACACGCACACATATACACACATACACACACTCACACACGCAACTTTCTAGATTACTTATTAATTTTAATTTAAAATATTAGTTAATTTTATTTATCCTTATGGGAACAACTTCCGTTTGGTTTCCGGAAGTGGCGTTAATAACTAGCGACACAGTCTCTGACTTATGCAATTATTATCGTTGCAACATGCTGTAATTATATTATAATTGTATAATTGTTACAAATAAATATTTTCAATTTCAATTTCAATTTACTCATTAATCAGTGGATCCGCCCCAACAAAGGGAGGTTGGAACCAATTGTGCAAATCTATCATCAACCCTATAATGCGAACCAAAATTTTGAAACAGTCACTTCGTCGGATAATTCAAAGAAGATCACGGCTCTTCTGATTGTAAAATATAACTGTGACCTCTTAAAAAGTAGTATTTCCCGAGAGTCACTGTTTGGGCGTATTTAAAGCAAGAGTAAATAAGTTCTAGTTCTGTTCTAGTGTAGCCAAGGAAACTCGCAGTTCTCCTTTACGTAAGAGACAAATGGACCGCTTCTAAAGCAGTATTTCCGGAGAATCACAATTTGGGCTTTTTTAAAGCAAGAGTAAATAAGTTCTGGTTCTGTTCTAGTGTAGCTAAGTAAAACCGCGGTTTTCCTGTAAGAGACAACTGTGACCGCTTCAAAAAAAAATTCTGGAGAGCCACAATTTGGGAGTTTTCAAAGCAAGAGTAAATAAATTCTAGTTCTGTTCTTGTACAGCCAAGGAAAATAGCGGTTCTCCTTTATGTCCTTTATGTAAGAGACAACTGGGACCGATTCTAAAGCAGTTTTGTCAGGTGAGTTGTGTGCCATCATACTAACCAATATACTAAAAAAAACAACTATTTTTGTCAATAGACTAATGTTTTGCTAACCGCGCTGTTAACGAACTTCGACACTTTTATTTAACGAACTTTTTTTTGACAAAAATAAGAGCAAGGCTAATATTATGTGAGTATAAATAATCTGTAACGACCATAACTGCTGTAATGTACCGGGGCCACTATTGCAATAATAATATTCCAATCTATAGGGCAAGTCGGCTGATATAATAATAAGTCTGACGATAGAACTTTGTGAACGCAACAACTAACCATTAGCATTTTAAACATTTGTTTTTGATAATGGAAGGCAAACAAGCAGACGGATTTCCTAGTGGTAAGAAATTCACGCCACCTAGAGACACCAAAGATGGTGATGGTGCATTGCCAACCTGAGGCCGGGAAGTCAGGCCTCGAGAAAAAGTAAGCTTACCGGCTACCTTACCTTTAAAACCGGAACACGTCAACGGCATGCATTGGATGTTATGGCTGCAGGAATAGGTAGGGTGGTAGCATCAATTCGAGCGAGTCGCTGCGAAACTCCACCTACTAGTATGTCACGGTGCTAGTGATGGTAAAGTTATGCTCGCCTTTTGCGCTCGCTTGTTTTTCATATCATCAGAAAATCAGCACGCTTCTTTGTCTTTATTAACTCTATCAAAGATATTTAATATCAGTATATTTAATAAGAGTGGCTATAGATTTCGTTTGGTAGTAACCGTACTATAATGTACTCTCTTTAGGCCTAAAATTCATAATAATTACCAGGGCATTGTTCAAAGTTTTCATACGAATAATTTACAGCCTCCAAGCGAATTTTAGTGCTGTGATCCCATGGTGCTAACAACGCTTACCCTTTATCGTGAGATGCTTACGTTTACTATTGTACAGACTACGTTCGGTAATTTAGGTGTCAAAATCTGCACTGGTTTTCATCTGGTAATGTTATTCTTTTAACTAGTAGTAGATGCACTGTTCAAATTTTCTTAACAAGTTATAGATACGCTATAATATCACGCCGTTAGCTTAGGACTTCGACTAAAAAATAGTAAACATTAAGTTTTAAGTTGCGTGAAACGTGAAAAAACAAGTTTTTTTTAAATAGTGTAGTTTTGTAAATAGTCGGCTACAAAACTGGACAATATATTTTGTTAAATTATTGTTTTAAATTACATTGTCGGATACAACACTGACTTTAATATAAGTTATAACTTTGCCAGTTTTTGCGAGTCTCATATATTTAAATCGATAAAGAACCTTTCTAAGGTTTCTATCGGGTGCAAAGGAAAAAGAAAAAGGTAAACAAATATCCTTTATTTAGCATTTTCCCCTTATTTTATTTTATTACAAAGGTAAAGTAACATTTTCTTTGTTCTTTGGATGATATTGTATATTTATTCTTGAAAGGAAATGTTAAATAGGTTATTTTGTAGTCACATTGATGTAGGTGAGAATTTCATGATGATGATGACGACATAATTCATATTTATTCTAAATGCAACATTATAGAAGATAAAAAAATATTTTAAGTATTTAAAACTGTTTTCCAAGAAATTATGTTAATGTACATACATACATATCTTTAAGCCAAGTCCCTTACGGGGTAGGCAGAGAGTATCGAGTGCCAGGCCTCACGATCCTGACAAACCTATCTTGCTTCCTTCACATTCATTGCCCTTTTCATACAATGTTATGTTAATGTAATGAAATAAATTAATGAGACGCTTTCGAACAATAAACAACATTTCTTTAATTGGTGTAAGGCGACTTATCTACCCGTAACCGTATCCGCGGATATACATTTTAACCACCCGCACATCACTAATCACTAACTACATCGAAATATGTTGACGATTATTCAAAAATAACATCCCAGGTCCTACAATTTGCATTAACGATAAACAAACAATGGCTCGATCTGATCTAAACAGTGCGTTTTGGGGTTGGTTTTCGTTTATTGAAATGGGGTCAGTGAAGTCGTTTGTTCATTGGACATGCGTAAATCGGGATTAAAATATATAGGTCCACAAATTGGAGCCGATTCTGTATGCCGTTGGTAATCTATCTTTGTAATTGGTTTTGTGGTTAGTGTTACAGTCTGGATGCTGTGCATGTTGATTTCTACTGTCACTCATGATTGGGTACAAGCATGTTTCTTGTTACTGCGTTTGAACAAATTTTAGCTTATTTTTCTTAAGCAAAGAAATCAAAGTAAACCTAAAGGAATCTTGACACTTGGCACTCTCTCTTCTTATGTCTGTTATAAAGATGATGATGTAAGTTGATATACTTTGACTTACAATGGGTCTTTTTATAAGTAACTTAACCTTAATAGTCTTTTATCTAATCTTAAATACGAAACGAAGGTGGTGGTACTGCAGCCAGGTAAGTTTAATAAAAAAATGTATTCGTGTGAGAAGTGATACCTACTTGAAAAAATAATTCTGTGACAAAATACATAAATCTCACTTGTATATAACGAAATTACGTGTGTGAATGTAGAAACATGTTTCTAAAGCAGGCAATTTCACTATATATGCGTGCGCCTCTCTAAGATCTAAAAATTTCTCTCTCCGCCGCAACTTCATTTTGTAATTTTTGAGTCCTTAAAATCTCTCTTCAGTTTTTTACAACGTACTAAAGAAAAATAACTTCAAAAATAAACAATTAAAACAAATATTTTAGATGTATGTGTAAACATCAAAAATATTAAATATTTACTTGTAATAGTAAATTTTACTTGTTAGTTTTGAAGATACCTTTAAAAAATATTGACCTATAATAGTGTTTGTGCTTGTCTGTGGCATCATGAATTACATTTTTTTTATTTGCGATTAGACAGTGAAAAGATACACAGCTCTCCTGATGCTTGAGATAACCTTGACACATAGACACCATAAATTATATAATTGCATCTCTATCCTATGACTAAGGAGTTAGGGTAAATGTGCAAGCCTACCAGCCGGACCTTTCGGACTGGAAAATTATAGCGTTGTTTTGGAAGCACGAATAGGGAACGTGATGGATTTACTAGCTTTACCCGGGCTAGTTGCTATACAGTACTCTACCACCGGTTGTCTTTGTCGCAATGACCCATGTAACCTCATTCGCCTCTTAAGAGCTACCTGACAGGAAAGCAGTTGTTTTTTTTTTACATTGTGGAACCAGACGAACACGGCTGAAACGAGTATTACTTTGAAACGCGGCCACACTGCGAAGTTCATAATTCCATGTCCATAATTTAAAACCTCGACAAAAGCTAGGAGCGTTATATGTTTGACGTGTCTATTTTGTGTATGTCTGTCTGTGCATTTTAACGTTTAAACTAATGCTGACGTGATGTAGATTCAGTTTTAAGCTTCATTGCTTTTTCTCGAGGATTTTGAATATCGTAAGTATTTTAACGCCTGCATCCCTAAAGAGGTAAGCAGAGGTACAAACAAGACAACCATGACTGGCCAAAGACACTAAGTCAACTTATAGGCAGCCGGGCACATATCTATTTTCGGAAAACGTTACTTTTTGTTAGAAAATTGAAAAAAAAACACATTTGATTCCTCGATTCGGAGATCGAAGCCAAATCTGGGCCGCTAGTCTCCAGAGACGAACGTAAAAAGTAAGTATAAAGTATAAACATAGTACGGAATTATAAAACTTATTTTACTCGCATAATAAAGATCAGCCTTAATAGACTCTAAAGGGTAGAGGTGGGTCACGGATAATATAATAGCGGGTCGTAAGGCATGTCACGCAAACCCACTGGGCGAATTTTTAATGAATCCGCAGTTTTATATCTTAGTCCCTGGGCCGTAACGCTACACGCCATTCCTTCAACTATAATACAACTTTATTATGTTAAGGTTTGTCATTCATATTACTCCATTCATATATTTATTATGTATGAGTAAAGATTTTATATTTTTAACCCTCGACGGAAAACGAGGTTGTTATTAGTTTGACGTGCGTGCGTGCGTGCGTGCGTGCGTGTGTGTGTGTGTGTGTATTTTTGTATGTGTGTAGAGTAGCAACTAGCGGTGAGGCTAGGTAGGGATCCATCGCCTTCCCTTTTCCTGCTTCCATAATGACATTGCATTTCCGGTCCGGAAGGTACGGCTGGTAGACTTGCACATTTATCTATTTATCCTAACTCTTTATACACAGAATAGCGATAATAGGACGATGGTAGCAACAGCGTCATTTCGATATGAAAAGATGCCAGACATTTTGCTACCTAATCCAATTTATAAAATTCCCGTGTCACAATGTTAGATACCGCCGATGGATACCGCACTCCTCCGAAACGGCTTGACCGATTCTCATGAAATTTTGCGAGCATATTGAGCAGGTCTGAGAATTGACAAAAATCTATTTTTCATACCGCTAAGTGACTCAGTCCAATTTTTTTTATAGCAAAACAACGTCTGCCGGGTCAGCTACTATTATTATAAATTCGAAAGTTTGTGAGAATGGATGACTATTAGTTACTCTTTCACGCACCAACTTCTGAGCTAATTTAAATAAAACTTTATAAGAATATAGTTTATCGGACAAAATAATAACTTACTGACTTTAATTTAGTTTAAAAAGTTTAAAAGTTAGTACGAATAATGGTTTCAAGTATATACTGGAAATATCCGAAACTGTGGAAAAAATGCCCCGTTTTACTCAATAAAAATAATATTTGATTTAACTCTTCATGTAGGTCCTAGTTCTGTGTAGTATCAACCATCTGCACTCCAGCTTCTAGCTTGCAAGAGGCAAGCATATGTTCAATGGGTCGTACCAACAAGACCATTACCAGAAGAGTGCTTTGTAGCAGTTTGCTTGAATGGGGATCCAATGCCTTACCTTTACCTGCCACTGTGATGAATATCATATTCTGATCCGGTAATCGGTAGTCTTTGCACAAAAAGCCTAACACTTGGTGTTCTAGACTTATTATGCCACAATTTGTCACAGGGTAGCTATATTATCTGAGGTGTTTATAGGCTGTGATCTTTGAGAGAGTCGTAAGTTGGTTAGTTCACATAACATAAAAAAATAAAACGAGGCTGTTTAAATTTAAAAAAAAGTAGGCAAGTAGTAAAGTAGGTAAAATCTTCACGCCCACATCCCAAAAGAGATGGGGGAAGACAATCAGGATAGCCAAAGACACGAAATCCCACAATGTGGTTGATGTCAAGCCTATCGCCAACCGGGCACATCCCGAGCAATTTTTTTTTAGAAAATTGGATAAACTACATGTTTTTCAAAAGTCAACCTGGACCGCTAGACCACAGAGGCGATGTTACATATCTTTATAAACCGCATATAAAATAAACGAAAAAATGTCATGTTCACAAAAATGAGAAATGGATTAAGAGACTAACGAATATGTAGAGAAACCCCTATTCACCCTGAGCACGAAAGAAGGCGTAATTATTTTAACAATTTCGAATCCACATAACCGAACTGTCACTCTTTCTGACATTGTACAAATGAAGCACTGCTGACTTGCAACTTATGGTGATGGTTTTTTAAATATTACGACACACTCCCACAACGGGGTAATTTATGAATGCTGAAAGAAATAAGAGGTAAATTATAAATACCGACTGTTTAATAAACAATCATGATAAAGAAGGAAAGGTAGATTAATTTTTGTTGCATTAATAGCTTTGAGGAAAATAAAAGAGCTACAGGATGTTTCTCAGCTACAAGATGTTTTGTTTTCTATTTTTTACTTTAGACGATAAAAAAATTTCCTCTTTTATATAAAAACATTATAAAAATAACTGTAATGATATACACAGTTTAACGTTTGAGTATCGAACCAACTTGGAAATGGTCATAATGATGTAGAAGGAAAAGTTAGGAGGGAATTTTTATTTTAAAGTAATATTAACTCATCAGGTTAATAGAACGCTTTTACATTTAAAGTTGTTGCCGATGGTTGTAAACATGCCTCCCAAAAAGGTAACTTTGTTTTCATCTTCCGTTTATATATATAAAGTTAATTAAAATTTGTTTGTGTGTGTGTTTACAATTACATAATAAAAGTGTCCAGTTCTGGTCTGAATCGTAGGCTAGCTGTCAGGCTTGCACATTACGCCTAACACCCCGCCCACAGGATAGTGAAGTACTTATAACATCTGTGGTATCTACAGGCCATGATGGTCTCTTAAGATTCGAAGAGCTGTGTGCTTTGTCGCTAATGCCATAAAAACGCACCGATACTATTTTTTAACCAAATCAGCAAATTTCCAATTGCTTTTATATCTTATATAAATAAATGATTTTATTTTAGACTTAAAGGTTCCTTTAAAAATGAGATAAGGAATATCTCAATTTTGTAAGGTAAAAGCTGTTTCCGGTACATGTGAGGAGGGTGGGCACGAGTGGAATAACATGGTTCATAAAACAAGAAGTCGAAGCATTAAATTCGCTCTCAGCGAATTTCAACTTTGTCAACGTCATGGACCATAACTCATCTGGTACACTCCTGAATACCTCGCGTCGAAGGCATTTTGTTTCTGCATTTTCTCAGTGTATGGAATGGTATAAAGACTACCTTATGCCATGAAAATAATGTATTTTAGTGACATATTTCTTTTAAATAAAACGAGGAATAAAAAAATCTTACTATGTATGAGTCTTCACAACAAAACCATTATTTCACGGGTCAACGCACGCACGAACACACACACACAAACACACACTCACACACACACACACCAGTAAATTATAGAATTCAAGGGAAATATTTTTACTTGTGATGAGTCTATATAATACTAAAAACTACCACCGGATCGGAATGCGGCTACACACTGAGAAGATCCGGCAAAAAAGTCACTCAAGAAAGTAAAGATATTTTTACTGTCTCATTATGTTATTTGTGTTAGCTACATACATATTATATTAGCTACATATTAATTAGTATACTACATAGTTCTAGGCCAATTGTGCAAGTCTACCTACGGCTACCCTACACTTTGGACCGACATGTGACACACAGTTACACATTCCTATAACGCAGCAAGAATAGGTTAGACGCTGGATACATACACGTCAACGTTGGTGTGTGTGTGTGTGTGTGTGTGTGTGTGTGTGTGTGTGTACGGATTTTTTCGTTTGAAAGCTCAAAGGGACCACATCGAGATAGTTCTTAGCTACGTAATATATAGGTTTTGTGCAGAGTTATATCAAAATCTGTCGAAAAATACAGTTCAAGATAGCGTCGCCTGTATGAACAAGTGGTTATAATATTCAGTTACATGAAATCTTGTAGCATCCAGATGTTAAACTATTCCCTTGACGAATTAAGTTTGTTACAATTTATGATAATTCTCAGCTAGGTCAACGAGCTCCCAAGTTGTTTGAAAATATGAAGTCGTATAAGTAAACTTAGATAAGGGAATTACGTAGAGTGCGCTGTCGAGATAAACATTAATTTGAACACTGTAGAGTTTACGAGATAACACTTGTGTTTCAAAAGTTGTTTAGTTGTAATTAAGTGTTAAGCACAATGCATATCATTTGTAGTTTTCGCAAAATATTTTGATTTTCAGCAAACTGATGTCGCTATTTAAGCATCTATATTGTAACTGAAGTTTATATGTTACTAAATTTGCAACCGCCCTGATGATGCTTAAAGAGCAAAACCGTTTGCTTATGTGAACTCTCTTTAGGCGTTATTGTCCTGAAATTTGAATAGCGAAACCGGTTGACTATAACATGGTAAATAATTAAATGATGACTGATGATGAATAAATAGCGAAAGTACTAGGTTAAAAATTTGTAAAATAAACTGTTGAAAGTTTAAGTGACATTAATGAGGATAAGAAATATATGTATATATTACGATTGAGTTTGAACTAGATTATTATTTTAATGTTCATGTTTTTTTAAAATTGAAATACAGTGAAACCTGGTTAAGTGAGACATCAAGGGACCTGCAATGTCGTCTCACCTATATAGGTATTCCACTTACCCAGTGTCTCAGATATACAGGTATAAATAAATATCTGTCGTATTTACAGAGGGCTCCATTAATAGATGTGAGAATACAGGTTATTTCAGTTATACAGGTGCGATCATTCAATAAAATTACGTGTTATGTATGTAAATGAGTTTTAATAAAAAAATAGTACTTAAAGTTAATCATACAAATGTAATCAACAAAAATGTTCATGTATACCTAGTCTTGCCATAAAT
>NJDD01006094.1:66156-101619 GCA_002245505.1 Calephelis nemesis | reverse complement strand
AATCAACAAAAATGTTCATGTATACCTATATAGACGTATAAATTTACAAGCACATCGCCAGGTAATGAAATGATCATTGTTGAATTATCTTACAAAATGTGGTCGGTCAAATTAAGTGGTTAAGTTATGGCAATTCGACTGGATCGGCAGCAATGAGTTAGCTTTCTTAAGGGCAGTATTTTTTGATTGATAAGATCAAGCGCGTGGTTCTCATTGGTAAGAGATAACCGCGGCCTATACTCCATAATATATGTCGAACGTGCGTTTTGTGGTCGAACTTTTAGGCCAATTGTGCAAGTCTAGGTACCGGCTACCCTAAACTTCGGACCGAAACATGACACTCCTACCCGGTTTGCCTTAAGACACTCTTGTTGATAATGTTTAAAATTTGCTTAACTCTTAGGATCTGCCTGACCTGGTTTATTCTATACAGAAGATCTAGATCAACTTGCCATTGTCATATTACGATTTAGAGGATAGGACAACCAGTAAATGCAATTAAGCGTGAAGTTTACCTAGATAGGACTACTTCTGGGAACTCCCCTACAGTGATGAGTGGCTAAATAAAGAACAATGTTTCTTTAGTCGTTTTAATAAAAAAAATGTTTTTGTTCTCTTTATCTAGGGCAGTTTGGCGCTTTTGGTAGCATTGCTAAGAAAATAACATTATTAGCGGTCAAAGAAACTTCGACTTTTATTAAAGAGTTATTAAAACTCTACCTTTAGCAGCTTTATTGAATTAAGTTAGCTTTAAAAAAGTCTGCAAATGATTTATTTACCGAGCCGTCGTTTTAGTTTCCGTCTTTGCCCCGTTCCTACATTCAAGAAACGAGGTGTTCTTATTACGTATGGTAGTTTTTTATATGATTAGTAAAAAATCTAACTACGGTCTTTCGTTATCGACTGTTAACTCTAAACGTTTTGTATAACTATAAGTAATGCGTCGTCACTTTTATGACCGGTTCCTATATTCAAAAAACGAGTTGTTTTGATTACGGATAGTAGTATTTTGTACGCTTAGTAAGATTACTAACAACGGTTGCTCGTTTCCGACTCTTGATTCTAAACATTTTTTTAAAAAATATTGGTAACTTTTATCACAACGAAATCTGGTGTCTTTTTGTATAAGTTATTCATACATCCTGTGCTAGTTATACACACATACATTTTGCACATTTATACATTTTGTTAAAAAACAGACTGTGTCTGATTAATTAGTAAAGCTCAGTTTCTATAAAGAAACCTTAATCCGTTAATTTAACATTTGGTAGTTTGACTAATGCCCGGTTCCTATAATCAACGAATCGTAATCCGTCAGCTAAACCATGCGAAGTTTGTTTAAAAGTAACCCTACGTTACTTTCCTTCAGCTAAACCATGCGTAGTTTGTTTAAAAGTAACGGAGCTTTACTAATTAATCAGACACAGTCTGTTTTTTTACAAAATGTATAAAATAAATGTGCAAAATGTATGTGTGTATAACTAGCACAGGATGTATGAATAACTCATACAAAAAGACACCAGATTTCGTTATGATAAAAAAAAGAAGCAAATTTTTCTCGCTCGTATCCCCGAAAAAGTAGGCAGAGTAACAACCTGGCCACTGACACACACCAACCGGGAACGTATCAATTCTATTAACCCCTGATTGAAAACGATAGGTGTTGTAAGCTGGCCGAGTCTGTATGTGTGTATGTCTGTGGCAACAGCTTTTGAACGGATATACCGATTTCAACGCGGATATTTTTGTTTGACAGCTGACGTAATCGAGATAATTGTTGTCTACATTTCATACGTGTTTCTTAAAGGTTCATTATGTTTTTATTTTAAAACTGTTGGGTGTATCGGTAACTCAATTTTTCAAACCGGAGTATGACAATAGTGAGAATCAGCTTCAGATTAGTTCATGCATGCTGCATGTACGACAAAATCGTTAAAGAGCGACTCATTCCTCAAAGGTCGGCAACGCATCTGTGATACCCCTGGTGTAGCGGATGTCCACGGGCGACGGTCACTTTCCATCAGGTGACCCACTTGCTCGTTTGTCTTTTCTATTCTACAAAAAGCAACGAACGGCAGAAGTGAAAACTTGAATATTAACGTTGTGCATTTTTGATATTTTGGAATGGTTAGGGAATATTTTTGCACGAATTGCTTTAATTATCAGTATGAAAGTACTATTATTTATGTGGTAGGATACAATATTAATTTATTGCGCTATCGTATACAAACGAAATTTTCGATCAGGTCCCGTGTTCTGACGCTAGTTTAGAAGTTTTTACATATTCCAAAAAAAGTGTGCAACGCCGCTAAAAAAGTTTTCACTTCAAAAAGATCTTGTCTGTGGTGCTTTAGAAATAACATTTTAAAAGGCGATGAATTTAAAAATGGTTGATATTATTTGACAAACGAGTGAGAGATGACTTGCAATTTTTCCTCGATTTTTTGCACCTAGCCTCGCTGTGACAAAGAGCTCAATGATAAATTATGAAAGGGTTGAGTTTGGAATTTTTCGATTATACTAAAATATTGCTTGCTTAAAGGCTTAATGTTATAATGAATAATACGGTTTATTTATTCATGAAAAATTATTAATGAGCTGAAATTTGCAGCTTTTGCAAGTTCATCTCAATTATTAATTACTCAGACATTAATCCCTATAATTTGAATATTCAATGCTAGACAATGTTATACGTCGGCATATCTCTGTTGAACAGTGATTACCACAGGTAATTACTTTTGAACAGAGGCCTTTATATATATTAACAATTTTATCCATACTTAAAACAAGAGCAATAATTTATTGCAATAATTATAAATTCCTCGTGTTGGTCCGGGCTCATTTGCAGAATAGAGCATCTGCCTCCCTACCCGGCAGCTCGTAAAAGGCGAGCATAGGCTTACCGTAACTAAAACTGTGACATGTGACTAGGAGGTAGAGTTGGTATTGGTACCACCGTCTTATCTATTCCTGTCGCCATTACGTTAGCACTTGCCATTGACGTGTTCCGGTTCGGAGGATAAGGTAGCTGGTACGTTTACTTTTGCTAGAGGCCTAAGATCCTGGCCTCAGATTGGTAACACACGTTTACTACCTTTGGTGTCTCTAGGCGGCGTGAATTTCTTCCCAACAGGAAATCCGTCTGCTTGTTTGCCTTCTACTATCATAAAAAAATATCTGGAAATGTGAATCCATCTATTATATTCAATGATTCATTGGTCAAGTGACAGCGTACGCGATTAACGGTGATACAGAGCAGTCACAATGAACTTGCTTTTATTTTTGGTATTGAGCCCTTATTATATTTAATTATTTAACCGTATAAACAATATCTACCAATCTTTAAAATAATGCTTTTTTTATGAACCCCGACAAAACTTATTGGTAAGAACCATCTTGATCAAGGCAGCTTCCAAGCTAGTTATTTCCGGTTTATCTGTTCAAAAGTTATGATGACACAAACATTTACACACAGATAGGTCTCGTTTTCCGTCCGGGGATCCCTTTTGCAGATGTGTTCGATTAGGTACTAAAGTTAGTAACAGAATTTAATCAATTCAAGTTTAGATTTCAAATATTTCAATCACTAAATGATCTGTATAGGCTATTCTAATGTGATAAATAAGCAAAAAAGTATACGGCGCTCTTGAGACATATTTAGATGTCACATGTCATAGATGAGTTTCTATCCTATAAGGGGGTTTTAGGCTATTGTTTAACGGCCAATGTTAATAATATTTCTCTAAAGATGGATTTCAAGCAATCTAGATAGCTTCTTATCCGCCGGCCTATCCTATACCTAATTGCCATATTCATCCTATCCACAGATATATTATTGGCAAGCGATTTCATAAAAATGGATCAAAATATCAATCTTGGACAGCAAGTTTTGGATTAGGATTGATTATTAATATTGGCCGTAAGTGTACTTACAGTACTACTATTTAAATTATGCGCTTCAGCTTTACACTTTTTACTCTTTTTACACTTTATACTTTCATTTTTAATTCGGCTGACTTAATCTAAATGTAAGCGAAATGATTAATTATGTGTAATAACAACTCTATATAGATATCTTTATTCTTATGTTATCTTATATCTTTGATATAAGAGAAAGTGTTGTTAGTTACATTATTTATAACTCAAGAACGGCTGAACTGATTTGGTTGGAAATTGATAGGGAGGTAGCTTCAAACCAAGAGAAGGACATAGGATAGGACATTTTATTTTATTCGATTGTGAGGAAACAGGGAAACACGACATTTTAATTTTTCCCGTTCAAACTGAACGGGTAAAACGAAGTTCGCCGTAGCAGCTAGTTTATAATCTAAGATATTCGAACAATATCAGTCACACAAAACCTCCGTTGGATGCTGATTAAATTCATACAAAGCCATCTAAAAAATCGTTCCCAAAAAATAACTATCAATATCTGTTCCTTATCAAATAATCGCATTTCTTTTTGTTTGTTTGTCAGAAAAAAAAGCAAAACGAAAAACCGTCTAGTCCAACCACCTTTTTATAGAGTTGGATAAAAAGTAAGAAGAAGAAACATCAAAAATACAATGTTATTCATATTATTCGAAATTAACCTTAAGTAATACAGCTACAAGTGGATTTTTATACCTTTCTAATCTATTAAAAGTGGCGTTTTCTTTAGTGACTGCTTACAATATCATTTCCTTAGTGTAATACTGCTAAGTGGCACAAACCGCTTTAGATAAAAATAATAAAAACTATGTAAATGTGAAACGACTAAATAGAAACTGAGAAACATTATTTCTATAATAAAAACTCTTCATAAAATATAAAACGACTAACTAGCAACTAAGAAGTATTATGTTTGGCTAGCTGTCCCAGTGAATTTCGTTCCATCCCCTAAGTTTCTATTAGATAAATTAAAATGTAGTTTTCTTTAGTTTTTGATTCTGATTCAATAAATCGAAATAAAAATTATAGTAGAGGAGCCCGCAATGCTAAATGTGTAGTAACTCCAGCGTCGTGGGGGAGATGTTGTTTTTTTTAGTTTTTCTTAATCCCCATTCTGATTCAATAAATAAAAATAAAAGTTATAGTAGAGGAGCCCGCAATGCTAAATGTGTAGTAACTCCAGCGATGTTGTTTTCTTTAGTTTTTCTTAATCCCCATTCTGATTCAATAAATAAAAATAAAAGTTATAGTAGAGGAGCCCGCAATGCTAAATGTGTAGTAACTCTAGCGTCGTGGGGGATATGTTGTTTTCTTTAGTTTTTCTTAATCCCCATTCTGATTCAATAAATAAAAATAAAAGTTATAGTAGAGGAGCCCGCAATGCTAAATGTGTAGTAACTCCAGCGTCGTGGGGACCCTTTGCGCTTTGTCGGTTAAATAGTGAAGAATAAAAAAGGTCATGTGAGGTTTTTCTTTTTAGCGGTGCGTTGCGCATTTATAAGCTAAAATAACAATTACGGTCACTTGATCGTAGGCAAACTCGTCATATATCAATAGTATACATGCCTAATAAGTCTCCCATGGCAGAAATGTCTGAATCAGAGAGTTTGCAGTAATGGACAATCAACATTAAAGAATTGGTTTCTGAAAGTTTCCGACCTTCTCCCGGACGTCCTGTTCAAATCATAAGAAAATTTAAACATGCACTTATAGGCATGCAATAAGCCCGCCGTACTTTAATCTGACATGCTCGAGTATATTTTCAAGGCAAAAAAAATAGACAGACAACCCTACATGTACGCCTCTATGTAGAGATTTGATACATAGTAGAGGTGTTTAACAATTATATAGGGTATCTCCTATATCATAATCTGACGCGCCTGTTACTTAAAAAATCCCCTCTTGGGCTCCCCTACTATTATCCTCGTCAATAATCGAAACAAGATTAAAAGTATGTAAATCGAACTCTTTGAATAAAGAAGAAATTCTGACGAATGGAATGGCAGCATGGCCTATGGTCTTAGCCTGGCCTTTGTTTTTTTTTATGTTATAGGAAGGCAAACAAGCAGACGGATTTCCTGATAATAAGAAATTCACGCCGCCTAGAGACACCAAAGATGGTAATGGTGCGTTGCCAATCTGAGGTCAGGATGTTAGGCCTCGAGCAAAAATAAGTTTACCGGCTACCTTACCCTCCGAACCGGAACACGTCATGACGTTATGGCGGCAGGAATAGGTAAGGACGAAATTATAAAATAAAATCAACGCTCTCTTGTGTCGCAATTCGGTAAATAACTATGTTAAAAGTGCAAGAGAATCTAATTTAGTGTAAGTGTCTTAGTGATTTTTATTAGTCATTTATTGTTACCGAAAAATAAAAGTAGTGTTTACTGTCAACCTTAAAACTATGTAAGTAACATACTTAATTTCTCTCTGAACTGTTTCAATATTCATATTTAAATTATCTCATTTTATTTTGAGATAGTAATAGCACAGAGTATAGAATATCATATAAATTTAACAGATTACGAATATTCAATCATAGCACTTCATCTCCTGAATTTTAACGCCCCGAGGATTGTTCTCGGGTATCAAAGGGTTCTAAAGACGGAGTATCTAAAATTAACAACCTCGCCCCTCGCATAATCTGCCGGGGTGACTGTACATATCACCTCCCTCAATGGCCTGTCCCTTCATATTAACCCTGTCCTTAGTTTTGCCGGATTATATGACCCCAGTAACGAGGAGTTCTCGTACTTTATATCATAAAACACTCTCACGACGAGATGAAGTGATGGACTGATTAAACGTTAATGTTACTTGATAAGAGATTATGGTGGAAGTTTATTTTGTTTTGCAACATGTAGAAAAATGGGAAACAATATTAAAGCAATAACGATTAACCATTTACTTAAGAAAACGTTCAGACTCGTAGTTAAATCTAAAAGCAGTTAGCACGTGCCATGTGGAAGTGCAAATAGTCCTAGCACTAGCCAAAGGCCAAGCCCACAACTAACCACGCTGCAGAAGAAAATAATAACTTACTTGATCACATCGACCAAACAATACATTGCTTCGTTACATACGTAGGTATTTCTCCAAAGTTAAATCATTTTTTTTAAATATGAAAATTAGTTTAATGATTTTGGCATGAAAACGGAACATATACTTTCTCTTTCCTAATTTTACCTCAGGTAAATAGGTGAAATAATAATAAGAGTCAACTAGGAGACCAAATCTAAAATGTTGATACCATTTTCAAAGAAGTTTAGAAGAAAAAATTGCACACTCATACACGTACAAACGACAACACACGAGATTTGTTTGTCGTCGTTTGTACGGTACGGTCGATTTCCTGAGGATGCCTCGGTGTCGAGGCGAAACATACGTCGACTGCGATTTGGTGTTTTTTTATGGTAATAAAAGGCAATCCAGCAGATGGATTTCCTGATGTTGAGATATTCACGCCGCCAAGAGACACCGAAGTTGGTAATGGTGCGCTGCCAACCTGACGCCGGGATTTTAGAGCAAAAGTAAGTCTAACGGCTACGTTACCCTCCAAACGGAAACACGTCGTGACGTTATGGTGGCAGAAATAGGTAAGGCAGTGGTACCAATCCGGATGGGTCGCTGCAAAAATTTTACCACCCAGTAGGATGTCAGGATGTTAATGACGGCAAGTCTATGCTCGCCTTTTACGGGCTGCCTGGCAGAAAACCGGGGAGTGGTGAGTTCATCGACAAGGTTGGCGAAGGACGTGACAACTCGTTTTATTTCCAGAGTTTGGACTCTATTCATGATCTGGTCACGCTGGTGCGTGGTGAAAACTTTAGGTAGGGTTGTCACATACGAAGGACGTGACAATTTATATTGTTTTCCGAGCTCTTCACTTATTCGTGGTCTGGTCACGGTTGTAGGCGGTGGGAACGTTAATTACGCTTGTCATATTCTGTCTCATTTAGAAGACTTCGCGCCGCAACATTTACACTGTATACTCGGAATCAGCAAAATAAAATCTTATTCTACAACGTCAAGTAAGTGCTTAACGTCGACGAACACACTTTAAAAAAATCACAGCTGTTGAATGCATACGTGACATCACATAATTAAACAAAACTTTAATAACCCTGCAGTTATGAAAGGATTTATAAATTTTAAAAGTAATTAATCTCTTTACAAATTAAAATATAACCTACATTTTTTATGAATATGTTATACCTGCAAAAAGAAACGTTTGAAACTATATTCTTCCTAGGGTCACTTGCACATTCACGTTTTACATTTAACATTGAGTTAAACTGTCAAATGTTAGGTGATTTAACCCTAGTTAGGCGCTAACTCAGTGTTAAATGCTTAAACCTGAAACGTAAAGGTGGCTCTCAGAAATTATGTGCTAAGAACAGACTAGGTTTAAGAGATTAATTTGAAATCTTATGCATAGCACGACTTGCTGTTTTTCTTTCAAATCGTTGTGAAATAATCCTAATACATTGTAAATGCGCTTAAATCCAAATTACATTCCAAAGTCGCAATACTGTTTGCAACTTTGTCGAAATTAAATGTCGTTTACATCCAATACTATTGTAAATTTACTTTGTATTTCAGTTCGTAGTAAAATTTATATGCTGTGACTAATCAATCTTGAAATATTGCAATCTTTTTAATATGTTGAGTCTCAGAACAATAACTAAAGCAGTCGAGTCGCCTTTGTGGTCTTGTGGTTCAGTTATTGGACTTGACTGCCTGATGTCCCGGGTTCTAATCCCTGGTCGAGCAACAAAAAATAAATATTTTTTTTCTAATTTTCTTATAAAAAAACGTTGCTCGGGTTTAGATAAGCGCCCGGCTGCCGATAGCCTTGTCACCTATCACATTGTGGGACTAGTGTCTTTGGCTAGCTGTGGATGCCTGGTTGTACCTCTGCCTACATCTTCGAGGATATGGCCGTAAAAATTGTTTTTTTATGTGCCAGGAAAATTGTTAAAAAAAAAATGTAAAAATGTCTTACATATTTGTCTTTTTGTCGTGAGTATTTCTCAGTGGGAAATTGTTTTAAATCAAGCGTTTTCGATGAACAAATTTTGATGTGTTTGTATATATATATGTGTGTGTGTGGGTGTGTGCTTACGTGCGTGCCTGTTTGTATGTCTGTATGTGTGCGTGTGCGTGGGCGTGTGTGTTAATTTCCTATTCTCATAACTGCTCCTGGTAGTTATGGATTTTAGCTAAAAGTTTATTGAAATAAAATTGAAAATATTTTCCATTGTTCGCATAAAATAATATCATATCAGTAAATAGCAAAATGGGTTATGTTAAATAACTTTTCAAATAAAAGATTATCCTACATAAAATAACAACGTTTATATTCTGTAGAAAGCATTAAAATAATCATATTACTTTATTCAAAATCCATTACCACGGGTAAAGGCTGTTTTATAACAAATATTGAAATAAAAATTTCATAACTTTGGAAGTGAAGATAAAATGAATATTAATGTAAAAACCACTGAACAATTCTAAGTTAACTATAATTTGTTCACCTCACTTTTCCTGTTTGTTGGAGTTTTGAAGATCCATTTGGTATTTTTTTAATGTTTGGAATGCAAATTAACTGTCGGGTTTTCTGATAGCAAATCATGCACGTAGTCTTTTATGCTAATGATGCATTGCTTGTCTGGTATGATAAACACGAAACGCGAGAGTGGCGAGCACTGAAGTTAGCGGGAATTGAGAAGGTGATACCAACCAATGAGATGAACTATAGCAAGAGCCTACAACTTTAAGTAACTTGCGGAGCAATTTATATGATGCAAATGACCAACATATGTCTAGGTGTTGGTTCAGGTCTGCTTAATATCAATCCGCTAATAGACCATCAGCCTCTCTGCCAATCAGGTTGCAATTGGCGAGCAAATATTAAATAGGTTATTACTAACTAGACCAGTGGTGGTAAAGTGCTGTGCAGCAACTTGCCCTTGCAGGGACCCACTGCTTTACCTATTCCTACCGAATAATTTCAGCCATGTTCGGTCTGAGTAGAGTAGTCAGTAGTCTAGCACAATAGGCATAAAATAAAGGTCACTGCACAGCAACATCTATAGTATTTATTCATAGGCCACGGTTACCTCTTACCATCACAAGGCCCGTGTACTTGTTAGCGAATCGCTTACATAAAAGTTAACTTGTGAGTAGAATGATCAAACGGGACCAAGGTGTGATGGGGTTGACATGTTTCTCAACAATACATACATTAATTAATTTTAGTATGATTGACATTTTATCGTATCAACCTGATAAATTTAAGTCGGCTGTTTCATCATTTATGTCGTATACGTAGGTATATATCACATTCTGTTTTATATAATATTGGAAGAAAACAAGCAGATGGATTTCGTGACGAAAAGAAATTTACGTCGCCTAGAATCAACAAAGGTGCGTTGCTAACCTAAAGCCGGGACCTGTCTTTCGCTGGAAGTCTGTTAGGCCTCGAACATAAGTAAGTTTCCCGGCTACATTATCCTCCAAACAGGAACACGTCAAGGGCAAGCGCTGACATAATGGCGGCAGGAGTATGTAAGGCGGTGGCATCAATCCGGGCGAGTCGCTGTTAAACTCTGTCACCAACTAGGTGGCAGAGTTAGATGTCACGTTATTAATATCGGTACACCTATGCACGCCTTTTACGAGCTGTAGGAAGGCAGATAGTCTAGTCTGCAAAGGAGCCTGAAGCACGGACAAAATTCACTTATATATCTAGAACAAAGAAGTTATTTTGTTGTTTACATTACTTTAAAAGATTTCCGCAAACAAGTCATATATCAATTTCAATGTTTGTGTAAACACCTTCGTTACCAGTATTGAATATCATTCAATTGGAAACGGATAAAGACCTTTGTTGTATTTCACCTTATTGATTTCAAAACCTCGCGATACTTCAAAGCCTTTGTAACACCCTTCAAAGTCAGCTTTGTGGTATTGGTAAAAATCTATTCCGAATTTGATTGAAAATGTTTTACTTAGTAAGGGTTTATTTATTTTTAGTTTTTAGCTGCGGTTTTCTTCATATAATTAGGTTTTATTATACTTTTAATTTGAATTACACACCCTCATGTATTAAAACAATGATAATTTAAATACTGTTGAACTGCAATCAAGCAGACTCTTACTATTTTCATTTACGCAATGATTTGATAATTCTTAAAAGATTGCAAATGTTCAGAAAAGGTCCCACATATATTTTATCTGTCATATTTATTAGTGAATAATTTATGAACTATTAAGTACAGCTAAACATAAACATGATTAAACACATGGCTGTCAAACTTGGGCATTTACAGAAAGTTTAACAAATAAAATAAACGTCTGCCAAAATAGTAAAAAGAGAAGTGTTATTGTAGTAAAGATAAAAGATAAAGTTAGACTAACATAAATTAAAAACAAAACCAAATTCATACAGGCAAATTCATTATTTCGAACATTGAAATGGTGGTGAACAAGATACATGCTAAGGAAAAAACAAGAGAAACGGACGAAAATTATAACAGAATGGTACCCAAGAGATAGTAAAAAACAAAGTGAGACAAACGAAAAGATCGACATAAAAAAGGTGTATGGTCCAGAATGAATCCGAGTAGCAAACGACAAGGAAAAATAGAAATCTTTATAGGAGGCCTATGTCGAAAGACGAGCTGTTTTTGAAACGAATGCCGATATACGAAGATATAAGTATGATAACATTTATAAAAATATAGGTAATAAGTAAATTGGTGTAAATGTTTGTGAGTTTAAACAGCAATGAAGGCTAATTTTACACATACAACGAAAACACACACAAACAAATATATTGATGATAACGACAAAAGATCACAGGTGGCGCACTAAAAAGTTTAGAAACGAAATAGTTGGTCTTAAAATGAGGATAGCGTTATTATCAACAAGATATTAAAATGTTATATGGTCGAATTTTGACCAACGGGTGACCACTAGTTAAAATAGTTAAGTACCTAATTCAAAAACTGCAGGTTGGTTGTTTATAAAATTTATGTTGGACTATCTCGGTATCATGACCAACCGATTTCAGTGCTTTTTAAAAAAAGTCGGTTACTTATAGGCCCGAGTAGTAGCGTGACAAACATATAGTCAATTTCTAATTATTTCTACGTCAAAAGTTACGGATCGCTGCCACAGTTTCGTCGTGACCATGCAACTAGGCCGAAATATCGACAAATAAAATAAAAGAGATCGTGGGTATCTCGTATAAATAATTAAAAATGTTAATAATACGCGACGATTTAAGTTTAAAATCATATATAGTCAATTTTATAAATACCGAGCTTTCGAAAAAACATTTGTAAGAATACAACATGGAAAAAATTAACGTTGTTTTTTTTCAGTTTCTTCACGACTTATTTCAGCCTCAGTTATGAAAAAGCTAAATTTTCTATCTGCCGTTTTTACATGTAACGTATTTTCACATACATACGATAACATTATCCCTATTTACATTACTTCGAAACATTTCCACACATTGAACACAAGTCATATATCAATTTCAATGTTTGCGTAAACACCTTCGTTACCAGAACTGTATTGAATATCACTCAATTGGAAACGGATAAGGACTTTTGTTATGTTTCACCTTATTGCTTTTAAAGCCTCTATACTTTAGTCTTTGTCAATCTTCAAAGTCAGATTTGTGGTATTGATAAAACGTGTACAGTATCTTCACACCTCCTCGAAGAGGTAGACAGAGACAAAACCAAGGCACCCACGATTAACCGAAGACACTAAATCCCACAATGTGATAGCTGGCAAGACTATCGCCAACCAACGTATCAAAACCTACTTTTTCTATTTTCTTAGTTGCCCGACCCGGGACCTTAATAAGCCAAGTCCGACGCTGGACAGTTCGAGCATAGAGGCAATGAATCAAACAAAACAGATAAAAGGTGCACTTTTATTTAACCGACTCTAAAAGAGGAGGAGGTTCTTCATTCGACTGTATCGTTTTTTTGTATGTTTGTTACGCGATAACTCGGCCAATCGCTAACCGATTTTAATGGTTATTTTTTAGAAAGATAGTTTATGACATCGAGGTGATCCCCCGTTAGTTTTATCATGATCCGACGAGTGGTTGGATAAATTTTTCACTAATCTTGCCTATTTTTAACAATTGTTCTTGTTTTCACTTATCATTGCTTAGGTCGTCAAGATAAGTGTTATTAAGTATAACTCAAAAACTACTAACAGAATGATGATAAAATTCAGATTGTTGGAATGGTTTCCAATGTAAAAAAAATATTACCTTATCCAAATTCAATATATCAATTAAAAAAAGATGGCGTCGGATTTTGCAGTTTTACTGTGCTTAATAATTTGGTCAAAACCTTTTGTGGTGAATTACTTGTTAATCTGTGCCCTTACCATGAGTTTATGACTTGTCAAGTTTACTAAGTATACTCGCTACCGTCTCTTTAAATTATTTGTATGGAAACTTTGAACAGCGCCTCTATTGGTAACTAAGAGAAACATATTTTTAACTAACTGTAACTTACCGAACTTAAAGTTATGGAAAATGCTTTGATATGTAATAATAATATAGATAAGTTTTGTAAGTGCACCATATAATATTACTTTTTGACTACCTCATTGGTCACTCATTGGTTGGGGTTAGCGTACACACCTGACTCCATGGAGCGACCGTGAGGCTAAGTTTCGATTCCCAACGGGGGCAGACATTTGTATGATAAACCTTTAGATGTTTGAATTTCTGTTAAAGTATTTCTATCTTTGACTAACACACGTTACACAAGTCCAAACTTTCTTACTTTGGGGTTAGATTCAATTTTGTGTAACTTGTCCGATTATATTTATTTATTTACTTACAAAGGAATATTTCACTTGTGCTATTTGCTTGCAAAAGTGTTGGTAAATGAATCTAAACTAATATTAGAAACGATTTGTTTCGGCTTATTGTAATTGTATGAAAGTAATCTTTGAAGAAGATTACATTGTATAAAATTTGAAGATGGACCCGTACAGATTTTTAATAAGGAAACAAACCGAGTAAAAATTTTAACTCATGTAGATACTAGCTGTTGCCTGCGGCGTTGTCCGTGTGGTCCCATAGGAACATTATTTCATGATAAAACTATCCTATGTGTTAATCCAAGTTACTTTCTATGTGTGTACCTACCAAATTTTATTAAAATTTGTTCAGCAGTTTTTATGTGAAGCACAAACAAACGGACAAACTTTGTTGAATAAAATATATTGTGGAAAGTACAAGTGTTTCTAAATAAATTACATCAAGAATGGAATTCCACCAAGCACCGACGATAAGAAGTATAAAATCTATAATGGACATCAATTATCTCCACAGCTTGCAAGTGGTTTCGTGGAAGAGTCTATGAATTTAAAAATGCAAAAAATAATTAGAAAATAGAAAAAAGGTATCTTCACGCCCATGTCTCTGAAGAAATAGGCAGAGGCACAATCAAGTCACCCACCACCACGAAGACCCACGAACGAAGTCCCACAATGTGATAGGTGGCAAGCCTATCGCTAACTGGGCACATATTCAATCCCGAGCAACATTTTTTTTATTAGGAAATTGGAAAAACCCAATTTTTCTTTTTGTTGCCCGACTCGGGAATAGAACCCGGGACCTCATGCAGTCAATTTCGAAAACTGAACCGCTAGACCACAGAGGCGAAATAATTAGAAAATAGTTGGAAAATAATTAGAAAAAACGTAAACCGATATGCGAAGTCCAAGGGACTTAGGTACGGTAGGCAGAGTATCAAGTACCAAGTGCCACGGTTTCTACAGACATGTCTACCTAAATCCACATTCAATACCCTTTTCATACAAACATACTGGTTTTTGAGTCCGTTGACACCACCTACACACCTAATCGTAACACCTAATAATATCGCCACCGCCTCTGTGGTCTAACCGTCAGGTGTCGGACTTGACTTTTTGAGGTGCTAGGGCCCCCCCCCCGATAGGGAAACAAAAAAAAATTAGAAAATGATTTTTTTTAATTTTCTAATAAAAATGACATTGCTGGGATTAGATATGTGCCCGATTGGCGATATTCTTGCCACCTATCACTTTGCAGGACTAAGTGTCTTCGGTTAGTCGTGGGTGCCCTGGTTGTGCCTCTGCCTACACCTTTAGTGATATGACAGTAAAGATACTTTACTTTTACCTTACAATAATACCTAAGCCATTTGGTATCTCGGATACCTACAACCAGCCGCCACATTTGTATATTGTATTTGTCAATATTCTACCATTCTTTCCACACTACCAACCCAATAGAACGGTTTTTCTATATATCACAATTTTTCGAAGAGACAATTTTTTTAGCGGCGTTGCGCACTTTTTTGGAATGGGTAAAAACATCTAAACTCGCGTCAGGACACGTGGCCTGATCGACGTAAGACGTATCAAAACTCGTAAGACGGCGCAGGGCGCTTGCACGAATAAGACGGCAATAAATGAATATTGCATTCTACCACATAAACGGTAGTACTTTCATACTGATAATTAAAGCAATTCGTGCAAAATTATTCCCTAACCATTCCAACATATCAAAAATGCACAACGTTAATATTCAAGTTTTCACTTCTGCTGGCACTCCCGGAGTGAAACCCGTCTTTTTTTCAGTAGGTACTTCTCTGTCTAATCTTAATATTGTGAAAGAGAGCGTATCCGTGAACGTAACATTACACATTTTGTAATGCGCTCGCATATATGTTTAAGAAATATAATATTTAAAATACCATAAATATCTAAATAAAAATTGAGTAAAGAGAAAAAGCCTCTGTGGTCTTGCGGTTCAGTTGTTGGATTTGACTGCATGAGGTCTCGGATTCGATTTTCGTGTCGAGCAACAAAAAGAAAATTCGGTTTTTCAAATTTCTCAAAATCAAAAACGTTGCTCGGGATTGGAAATGTGGTCGGTTAGCAATAGGCTTGCTACCTATCACATTGTGGGACTTAGTGTCTTCGGCTAGTCGTGGGTGCACTGGTTGTGCCTCTGCTAACCACTTCGGGGATATGGCCGTGAAGATGCTTTTTTATCATTGTATTACATTGTCTGGTCGTATAGCTCATTAACAAATAAGTAACTTGATACTTTTTTAAATACCATAAATACTTAAATGAAAATTGAGTAAAGTGTACATAAAACAACTAGAAATTACAAGTTTGTACAGAATCCCATATTGCCTGAAAGCTGTCCCGCAAATAATACTCGAAAGTCTGATGCTAGCGACTATGATATTGAATTCTTTTCTTTGTAGAATGTTTGTTCGCTTTCCGTATTATTGTTTGTGCAGTAAAAATGAGAACTACGATCAAATATTTTAACAAGGTCTCTATCCACTCGGATGTATCAAAATAATTGCTTGTCTATTTTGGAAACATCAACGTAATTAATTTATATAGAACTAGCAGTGTCACGCAGCTTCGCCTGCGTAACTTGGCTTGTACTGCAACGATTTTGATGAAACAAAACCTGTGTCATGCAAAGATAATGTAGCATTCTAAAGATGAAATAATTTTTGAAATCGGTCGAATAGTTCCTGAGTCTATTCATTTCAAACATAAAATCAAACTTTTCCTCTTTATAATATAATATAAGATAAACCTAACTTTTGTCCTTCAAGCTGAAGCAGATATTTATAAGAAAAGGTATATGCTCTGAATTCGACAATCATATCATATTTCTCCTCTGTGGTCTAGCGGTCCGGACTTGAGTTCTTGAGGTCTCGAGTTCGATACCCGGGTCATGCAACAAAAGAAAATAGAAAATGAATATTTTCAATTTTTTAATAAAATTATTGTTGCCCGGGATTGAATATGCGCCCGGTTTGACACCTATCACTTAGTGTCTTTGGCTAGTCGTAGCTGACCTGGTAGTACCTCTGCCTACCCCTTCGGCATGGCATGTTTAGAGTGTATTTTCGCCATTTTAGTCTGGATATCCTGCGTAGAATAGATCTACCTTACTACCAGGCAGCTGGTATGCGGCAAGCAAACCTTAAATATGTCATTACTAACAAGAACACTTAAGGCAGAGTGCTGTAGTGCAACTGGTCCGGATCAGGATCCACCGTATTATCTATTTTTGCCACCATAATGACATTATTGTGTTCCGGTACGGAATGGTAGCCAGTAGATTTAAACCTCGGCCACAGGGCAGATGTCTTTAGATCAAGAGAGTTGTGTGCTTGTTCTCTCTCTTAATAGAAAAAAACATATATATAGATTAGTCGATCTACCTCGCTTCTCTCTGAGTATAGTCTAAAAGGGTCATCATCGGCAATATTACTGGTGTTCTGCAGCAACTAACACAATATACAATCAGCTGCTATACCAACCTATTACAAATTGTTACACCCAAGAACGGATATGGGTAGTTAAACACCTACACTATGTAGATAACACATATCTATAGAAGTGCATATGGAGTTGTAAATCGAATTTGGCTTGAAATTATAATTGAACGTGTCAGATTAAACTACGGTGGGTTTATGGCTTGTTTAAATACTCTTAACTTTAAAAACCAAGTCATATGAACTTTATTAGCCATTGCGAACTATATATTTTTTATGATATTGGAAGGCAAACAAATAGACTGATTTCCTGATTTCAAAAATTCATGCCGCCTAGAGACACCAAAAGTTCACACACCGTTAGTGTACCGTTCTTTTCCTACGGGAATCCCTTTACTAAACAAGATCAAAAGTAGCCAATAACCTTTCTCAACTCATAGAGTACCTATTTGCTAAATTTCGTTACAATCTGTTTAGTAGATTCGGCACGAATCATGTTCGGCATACAGACAGACAATATATTTTATAAATAAACTAGCTGCCCGCCCTCGCGCCGCTTCTTTTATTATCACAAGAATAAAAATCCTACTAATATTATAAATGCGAAAGTTTGTGAGTAGGTATGTCTGTATGTCAGGATTTCAGTATGGATGGAATGTAGTAAGCGCGCATGTCTTTGCTACGCTTCAACGATATTTAATTTTTCGCCCAGTGACTTAACTTTTCGATAACTCATTAGTTGTTAATTTTTTTCTGATAATGTAAACGGTAATTTTGATCTAAGTTACACGTATAACGTATCTAACAGATTTATTTGATTAAGGGTTAATATTGTTTTGTTAAAAATATGTTCTAAATTAACCCTTCATTTTACTGTTTTAAATAAACGAAAAAACGGTTTTTGTGAGTTATTCTTTAAAGATAGATATGTACCACCGCTTACTTTTTGACATATTGAACCAATATCGTTGTAATATCGTTGGTTTGTACAAAACATAAACTTACTATACACTTTAGTGTATAGTAGGTTTTAAACTTCCTCAAGAATTGTTCTATCTATTGTTGAAAACCGAATGAAAATCCGTTCAGTACTTTTCGAGTAAATCGCAAACAGACAGACAGACGCGGCAGGGGACTTTGTTTTATAATATACTAGCCGACCCAGCAAACTTCGTATCGCTTGACATCAACAGCTACTTCATAATATTTGATGTTCCGATAGTAGACCAGTCTGTCGGATTCCAAAGTTCCAAAACCAACAACGACTTATTATTAACAAATTAATTAAAAAAACATTTTCCAGGAGACCAAATTGTTAATCTAAACCATTCCAAACTTTCATCAACAACGGTCCAGAAGTCTAGAAGGAGTTCAGTGACATACACACTCACAGAAGAATTATATATATAAAGATATTGATTTTATAATATGTATATTGAAAATACAAAAATAGATTTGTTTAAAATCCGACATTTGTAAATGAAATTGAAACACTAGCGAAGAACGCGTAATAGAAGGTTTATTTTTAAAGGTATATAATTAAACAAAAAAACAAAACCAAAGTAAATTAAAAAATAGAGAACTATAATTATAGACTACCGTTTTTTATGTCACGCCGCGACTTATAGATGTAGGGTCTCTTTAAGCGACTACACGCAATCTTTAGATCTCGAAGATCGATGGGCGGTAAAAAGTGGTTCAGTCTGTCAGTGAAACCTTTTTACGGAAATGGCCTGATGAAGGTCTACCCTCGCTAGTGCGACCTTACTAGCAATCGACTAAATTACCAGCGATATCAGATATTACCATTAATTTAATCGTTTTGATGATAGTTTTGTATGTACTTTTCGTTTCGATAGGGGAAATAGCGTTTTTACCGCACTTTTATTAATTAGTTTATTTATTGGTCGTCAGGAGAGCAACACATTTATGGTAAATAATTTGACTAAAACCATGAAATAACGGAAGTTCTCTTTTTGATGTTGACTTTTATATATTAGACTTAGCTGACATTCTTTGATTAGTCTAATTTTATAAATTATTGTTTACTAGCGACAAGCCCTGGCTTCGCACGGGTATAAAATATACATATAAACCTTTCTCTTTAAACAAATTATCTATTTAAAAAACAGCATCAAAATCTGTTGCGTGGTTTTAAAGATTTAAGCATACAAAGCTACATAGGGACAGAGAACGCGACTTTGTTTTATACTATGTAGTGATTGTACCCCTGACGGAAAAATAAGATTGTAGCATGGATGGACCGATTTCAATGCAATTTTTTTTTGATGATGATGATGTGATGGTTCTAAGCTACACTAAATGTATGCTTCGTTTGGGCTAATTGTACTTTTTTTTAATTTCAATGTTATGATAGATACAATTTACCCTTTAAATATTATATTTATTTGGTGGCAATTTGATATAGCTTTACCTAAATTTATATGAAGATGTATAGAAATTATCTCTATGGTCTATTGCCCATGTATATTGATTTGACTCCATTAGTGCCCCGGTTTGATCCCGGGGATAAAAAAGATCCCTGATAACAAAACAAAATGCAAAGGCATGCAAAATTACACGCACAATAAATAAAACTAAAAAGGCGCCATCAAATAGTTTCTTGATTGTTTCATAGATGGTTTGGCTTCATCGTCTTAGTTTATGACAAAAAGAAAGTTTTATCAAAATGATAATATGTATTTCAAATTTTAATGCACACGAAATCTAGGTAAGCAGTGCTTAAATACCTATATGGAATGCATGCCAATGGTTCTAACTAGGTAGACTCATGCTAACGGGTCATGTCATTTGGGTCATGTCTGAAACTAAAAAATGTAAATGAAAAATACGTTTCCAATTAGTACAATTAATATAGGAACAGTCTGTTATGTCTCCTAACAGAACGCGTCGCTGGCAAGGAAATTTTATAATTTCCTCTTCATTATATCTCACTGACGAGGTTCCTTTATATTTTAAAGTAAAGAGAGTTACGTTTCTACGTCAGGCAATGAATAATTCAGGGCAGAACGGAAACTGCGTATTTACATAAGCAAATTGGGTGCTTGAAGCGAAGGGCTACTGTACAATAAAAGTAGGGTAGTGTGAAGTTCGGACGATTGACTTACTGACTGACTTACATTTGTAACCGGTATTTCCTCGTGTTGATCTGGGTCTTTTTTTGTAGAATAAGCCATCTGTCTGACTACCTGGAAGCTCGTTAGAGGTGAGCTGCTATTTTGCCGTGTTGGTCTAGGTACTTTTTGTAAACTATGTGCTTTACCACCTGTTAGTTTTTAAAAGGTAAACCGGTGTTGAATTTGTAGAATATACCCATCTACCTTACTACGTGGGAGATAGCTAGTGGTGAGTCATTATTTCCCCCTGTTAGTCCTGGTATTTTTGTACAAAAGACCGTCTTTGTCACTACCGGGCAGTTCGTTAGAGACGAGCCATAATTTTCTCGTAATGGTTCGCTTCCTTTTTGTAGAATAAACCTTCTTCTTCATCTGTCAGCTCATTAACCAGACCACTCATGTTAAAGTGTGGCACAGAAACTTGTCCGAGTAGGAATCCAACGCCTTACCTATCATTGCCGTCTTTCATTAATAGGGCAGAGTAGCAACGGACATAGGTACACATTCTACTCCCCGAGTGACGCACCGATACCATCTATGGTGTCTATATTAAAAATATGGAGACATCTGTATTTACGTGAAATTGAATCCCTTTTTAAAAAAATATATATATGAAGTCTCGCGGATGAGATGATCATAGATAAGTTCGCTAATTCCTTGACCAATGCGACGACGAAGTAGTATGGGAAAGGTGTACGAGTTGATCCACTTGGAGAATGCTTGTAGTTAAAATGATAATCTACTTAGTGCAGATATTAAGTATTTCTATGTGTTAGAATCAGTGACTAGCACGCGTAACGCAAGCATATACAGGCTTATTCATAAACGTTGCTTAACTTTTAATCACCAATTTAAGCAATGTTTAAAAAAATTCTTATTCATAAACGCTATTTAGAGTTAATCATTTGTTTAAATATACTCTTAAATAGCTGTCACTTTAAGCAACCTCGGACCCTTGTTTAAAATTTTAATCAACAAAATGGCTGACTAAATTTCAAACAGCTGATTTTATGTGCATTGACAAAATGCAACAACTAGCCATTTAATATGGCTTATTTGTGTATTCTTATGATTTTTTTATAATACACGCATTGAAATATTTTGATTTCGTTGAAGTGTGGACAGAATTGGATGTGATATGTTGGATTTTGGAACAATATAGGACTGTAATAACATGTTTTATTATGGAGATGGCCAATGACTCCTACGAAGAAACGAATAGTTTTCCAGAGCATTTTGTTATGATATTGGAAGCATAAAAGTAGATAGATTTTCTGATTGTGAGAATTTCACGCCGTCTAGAGACACCAAAGGTGTCAATGGCGAGATTCCAACCTGAGGCTGGGATGTCAAGCCCCGAGCAAAAGTAAGTTTACCGGCTACTTTACTCTACGAACCGGAACAATTCAACAGCAAGCGCTGACGTTATGGCGGCAGGAATATGTAAGGCGGTGGTACCGATCCCGGTGAGTCGCTGCGAAATTCACCTCCTAGTAAGTTGTCGCGGTGCTAGTGACGGTAAGCCTATGCTCGATTTTTACGCGCTGTTTAACTCCTGTTAGATGGTAGATGGTCTATTCTACTTTCTACAAAGGAATTCGAACCAACACGGGGAAAATATTACAGAAATGACATCATTTTTATATTTATCTTAGTAACATAATGTAGATAGATGCATTAAAAACATTATTTTTGAAATGCAGTGTATCAGTTTAAACGTTTTGTGTCTATGTTGCATCAACTTTATTTACTCTAATAAATTTAATTTTATTGTAGTACAATATGTACGAGTATTTTATTGTAGAAATATAAATACTCTTTAGCAAGAGGTTATAGAGGTCCGACACCGTATTCAGAAACAACGATGTTGATAACAGATGACAATAATTGTTTAATCCACTTTTAGCAAAAGAAAGACGCATACAGCCACATTTCTACCAAAACCTACCAAGTTAAGCAGTATTTAACTAAGCAATGTCAAAATGAACTTTATGAATAACAAATTTTAAGCAATGCTTAAGGCTTAATCAAATGATTAGTTAAGCAATGCTTAGGAGGTTACTTAACTATTTTTTATGAATAAGGCAGATCATTTGCATACTTAATTCACTATGTGTGACTTGTCCAGAAATATTTATTTATTATTAGATATTATCGCCTCTATGGTCTAGTGGTCTAGGTGTTGGACTTGACTGCGTGAGGTCCTGGTTTCGACTCCCGTGTCGGGCAATAAAAAAAATTTGGTTTTTCCAATTTTTTAATAAAAATATCTTGCTCTGAATTGGACATCTGCCGAATTGGCACCTATCACATTGTGGGACTAAGTGTATTCGACTAATTAAAAGTACAATTAATGTTTTATGAAAATGTTAAATTTATAAATTTTGATATGATTTCATATGTATTAAATTTTAATTGCACTTTAATCAAACTCACAAATTCAATTTTAGACATAGTCCTCCCACTATTCTCGGCTAAACGGCAGCAATTTGTACTACAACTAGCTGCCCGTTCCGGCTTCGCTCGGATGGTAATTTTTTTACCATAAATTGAGATATAAGCTATCATATCTCTCAAGTTAGATCGAACTGCACATGGTGTGCGAATTTTATTATAATCGGTTAAGTGGTTTAGAAGTCTATTGAGGACAAACATTGTGATACGAGATTCATATATATTAAGATTTTAAAACTAGGTAAATAATTATCAACGTGTAACTTTATTAAATTCTGTTTCAGTAACATAATATCCCTTAAAAACAACCTCATTGTTTTTCTGCTTATTCTGGCATAGCGGTAGTAATTATTTCACTGCTTTAATACTAGAGAAATAATTACTAACGTGCAACTTTATCAAATTCTATTTCAGTGGTACAAATTCGCTTAAAAACAATCTCACGGTTCTTTCACTGATCCTGGCCACACTGTAGTAATTATTTTACTGTTAACACTGGGGAAATAATTACCATCGTGTAAACACAATTTACATATTTCATACCAAAACGAGGATGACGATCCTGCGGAACCCGTGTTGTAATTACTGAAAGTTATTAAAATATGAATTGGTTGCTCAATTTAAATAAATATTAAATTGTATTCCACTCAAAGCCCGGTGATTAAATGGCTTTCCACAAATAATAAAGGTATTATTGGTCGGCTCTTCTCACTGCTGATTGAAATGGAAATGCAAAGTTAATCTTCTCTTGAATGTTGCCAGACTAGCTACGTTTTCAGATTTGTTTGATATGAAACTGAAAAATTACAAGTATTTTTTTCAGTGTATAGTTATCTTCATATTTATGTAAACCTTTTAAAACACTTTTGAGGTAATATTAAAATAACTACGTTAATTAAAACCGACTTTAAAACTTAAATTAAAAAACTTTAACTGAAAAGTAAAAAATAAATATTTAATATTGATTACAAACTATCTATTATTTAAATGAGCCATTTGCTAATAGGTTTCAAGTCGATGCTAAGCTAATTTAATACTTTCTTATTATAATATAGTCTTTAGTGTAAGCCTTGGCACCGACTTCATACCTATAAGTAAATAACACATATTATACTTAAATAATAGATAGTATGTAACTAATATTATTTTTTATATTTTTTAGATTGATATTACTTTCACTTTCTAGTTTTAGTTTGTTAGTTTTTAGTTGTTAGACCGCCTCGTTGGTCGAGTGGCTAGCGTACACGCCTAACTACACCGTCTAACCGCGAGGCTCGGGTTCGATTCCCGACGGGGACAGGCATTTGTTTGATAAACATTTAGATGTCTGTATTTCCGGGTTGTAAGCCTATCGAGCGAAGCGCCAGAAAGCTGATCGCTTTTTAGAACTCTTTGTTCTGTAGGTTTAGTTTGAACGGAAGCGACTTGGGTCGTTTAAAGAGGTACTAGAAAAATAGGTATTAAAAATAAAGACAACTATAATATGTAATCATACTGCCACATTAATTAGAAATACTTAATCTTACTGTGCTACGAGTATATTTATTACAATTTACTAAATGTAAATTATTAATGCAAAACACAATTTTTCGCATTGCGTATTCCATAGCGCATGCTATACATATTTACTGTATTAAGAATCTGAATGGGAAATTATAGCCCAGTTCGATATTGAGAGTATGCATATTTTGTTAAATTTAATTTACCAATAGAATAACTAAGATCTATGTGATTGTTAAAATCCGTGTTGAGAATCCTATGTGTGTGTGTTGTGTCTCTTTGTTTCAAAAATATGAATCAATTAACAAAATGAAATATTTACATAATACATATATATCATTTTAATTACATATCATTTTCATTTTAAGATTATTTCATACACAAATCCGTAATCCGTAAAAGTTAAAAAAATAAATTATCCAAATATCTTGTGTGTACGTTCAATTGATTTTGAGTTAAGAACGGACTCGTGATGGTTCTCCGATATTACACTTGGCGATACGTGATCAAATATTTTCATTGAACTCGACAGACAAAATACATCATGTCTAGATCATCATGCATTACACAGCGCCTAATACCTACACATCAAATCAGAAAACTACGTGATTGCAATGGACATACCAATGTGTAGTTGCGTTTTAATTATGATAACACTTTCTCGCCGAAGCAGCGCTTTGTTTGTATGGCCCCTATATAATCTATAATATGATAGTTTGGACTATCATAAAGAGGGGCCATAACGGGATCCATACGCATTATGCTTAATATCCATTAATTAGTATAATAATGCCCTTTAAGCAATTATATCACATCTAGACAGCTATTTTATATGAATTCTTTCTTCAATTTCATAAGGATTTTATGAATGTAAAGAAATATTTATATTGAAGTAGAAGTTCTTGATATAAGTTCGCAGAAAGGCTGCATTGTAAATGTTTGGGATCACAAAGTTTGAGCGATGCGGGTATACCAAGTTGCTGTGCTTCCTTTATCTTACTTACTGGATACACTAGATAACAGTAGCTAAGTTTATTTGCTCAGAAACTATGATATTAAATATGCATCGCTCCATTGTTTGCTTAACCAGTCCATACATTGTAAATACAGAAGTGTGTTTGTTTGTTTGTTTTCACGTTCAGAATGTGACTGTGTTATGGTTTATTTTTAATATAATAATCATCAACAATAAAAAAAAGGATTTTTACGCCCATATCCCCGAAGAGGTAGGCAGAGGCACAACCAAGGCACCCACGATTAGCCGAAGAGACTAAGTCTTACAATGTGATAGGTGGCAAGCCTACTTCCAACCGGGCACGCATCCAATCCCGGACAACATTTTTTTATTAGAAAATTGGAGAAACCACATTTTGTTTGTCATGTTAAAGAATATGATCAAACTTTGTCATCTGTATTGGTTAGTTGGTTTAGATGTTTAGGTCATATTAAAGAATCATTTACATAAAACTTTGTCTACTGTATTCTTTTGCTTGGATGTTACGGATACATTTAATAACCCATAAAACAAGAGTTTGTCTACGGTACTCGAACGGAATGAACAAATATTTTTTTGAGAATTATGAGAAAGAATGGCAGTAAAAGTAAAATAGAGTTAACGCTCCAGTAGTTGGTAGTGGGCATTCGCAACGTATCATTGAATCGGACATTTTGCGGAAATCTCTATCAAGCGAGATAGGACCGGTTACGGAAATAACTAATTCCTTAGCTTTTCTCTGTCCCAAAAGGCTTTTAAAATGTAACAATGGCGGTTTGTTGGTAATGCTTTAAATTTATTGCTATTGCTTTAAATCCCCAAACAAGTGTAATTTGGCATTTTGTTGGTTGAAAAACTTTATATGTTTCGTTCACAAAAAACATTATCTGTGATATAGAACAACGGTGTTACCATAAATTACATGAGGTCACGAGTTCGATTCTTAGGTTCGGAAACTCAGAATGTATTTCTTACTTTTACAATAAAATAATTCTGCTCAGGATTGGATAGGCGCCAAGTTGGCAATAGGTTAACCACCTATAACATAATAGGACTAAGTACGAAATACTTTCTTCTACTCTTAGGTTTCCTTGTCAACTTATGTCTATCTCTTAGATGATACAGTTGAAAAGATACTTATTAAAAATAATCTTAATTAATCTATATCTTATATATAAAATTCTCGTGTCACAATGTTCGTCCCCACACTCCTCTTAGAAGGCTTGACTGATTTTCATGAAATTTTGTAAGCATATTAAGTAGATCTGACGATTGGCCAACATCTATTTTTTGTAACCCTAAGTGATGAAGGTGAATCTTTTCCATACCCCTTAGTGATAAGGGTGACTCACGCCAATTTCTTCAAAGCAGAACAACGTCTGCCGGGCCAGCTAGTTTTTTATATATTTAAGCAAACATAGAACGTTTTACTTTCCAGTAAAAAATAAATTTGTCATTAGTATTACAAGCTATAAAGTGATCCACCTGCTGGTTTGTAAATTAATGCTTCAAAATAAAAAGGATAGTACTGGTAATTTTGTTGCGCACTCACTAAACTAATTTTAATTTATCGCTGTCTTCTTTCAACAAAAGTAACAGGAAGAGACAAAACACTTTTAGTGCTGTCAAATTAGACCGTACACGTCATTACTACAAACATTTAATATATCACTCGAAAAACATTGATTAGCAACATCACAATTTGACATGTTCGGACTAATCTGACATGTCTAAAACGTTCTATCTCCTTTTTTTGTTACATTTGAAACAGATAGCATGCATTTAAAATAAGTTTAGTTTGTGAACAGCAGAATTAAGACCAGTAACTGGAACCTGTTGATTATATTTTATTCAAAAATATTCACTAACATTTTGTTGTTGAATAAATATTACTAATGCTTAAAAGATTTAGTAAAGTCTCTTTAAATATAATATATGTACTCGTATGAACATGAATCATATTTCGCGTGGTCGTCGCATCATGGCTTAACTGATGTACTTATTCTTCTAATTCTTTTTTTCTAGTGTTTGTTATTAAAAACCGAAAAAATGTTGTTAAAATGAGGAAAACAATGCCTTTATTTATACAACCTGTTAGGAGCTGTTAATGTCAAGTGATACAAAGTTTGGCGGATGGCTAGTTAATTAAAGTAACTTAAATAATTAAAAGTTGTAGAAACAGTCAAAAGAATCGTATCTTTCGGTTTGTGACAACAAAATTTTGGTAATACATTAAATAATTCTTTAAAGGCAATAGATAATTTTTTTTTGTATTTTATTTGTAAAATGTTTTTTTTTATCGTCGATAATATATTTCTCCCAATAGGAAAAGTGGATACTAAGTAGTAAGTAGTTTCCTAAACCTTAATCTATTCTGTGGTGCAATTAATTAAATTAGGTTCAGCTATTAAAAAAGATAATTCAAACAGATACACGATTACGATTTTACGATTTTATAAAATTAGTAAGTAATGTTAAAAATTAGCGCCTTAGCGAAATAGAACTGCAATTATCATTTTCAAACTTTTTTTGTTTCTCCAATCTCTAAAATCAACCTGTACATTTTGATAGAAATATAAACTACTATTTCTATGTTTTTTCTTAGTAGTTATGGGTCATAAAATCTACCTATTTCATGCATTAGATAATCGCTTTGGGTGTCTAGCGGTCCGGCGTCAGACTTGATTATATGAAGTCCCAGGTTCAATTCCTGGGTCCGGAAACAAAAAAAAAATAGATAGTGTACATTTTGAATTTTCTAATAAAGTTAACATTGCCCGGGATTGGATATGTAGTCCGGTTGGCGTGATAGGTTCGCCAAGGAGAGTTGAGTATCTTCGGCTAATCGTGGGTGCTTTGCTTGTTAATTTGTATTCCGCTTCGGGGATATGGGCGTAAAGATAACAATTAAAAGTTTTAACTATTAATTTTTATTTTTAATTACACTATGCAAAATGTAACAAATAAGTTTTAAAAAAAAATACAGGTAGACATTTGCGGTTTTTTAAGGGCTATTCTCAGTACGCTTGAAAAGTTACTACTATTCAAGTGTATCAAAAAAACCTAAACTTAATGGGATAGTGTTGTGACTTGACTTTTTGAAGTTTCTATGGCTTTCTGTTTCCACCGTCAGATCAGCTGCAAATATTCTACTCGAACAAACATACATACTTAAAGTATATTTTAATATACGAAAACACTTACACTGCTTCATTATATATATTCTGAAATAAATATGAAATAAAATAGTAATTTAGAGCTACGTTTATTTATTACTAGCAGCCCGCCCCGGCTTTGCACGGGTATACAATATATATATAAACCTTCCTCTCCAATCACTTTATAATTGGAAAAACCGCATCAAAATCCGTTGCGTAGTTTGAAATATTTAAGCAAAAAAAGAGAAATAGGGACATAGAAAGCGACTTTGTTTTATACTATGTAATGATGAACAAAAACAAAAGCTTTGGGGTTTGGTATTTATATCATAAATTTTATAATTCATTTAAAAATATATAAAGTGAAACAGTGCAAGTATTTTTATAAAAAAAGGAATCTTCACGCCCATAGCCTCGAAGGGGAAGGCAGAGGCACAAACAGGGCACATATCCAATCCGGAGCAACATTTTTTATTTGAAAATTGGAAAAACCAAATTTTCTTTTTGTTGCCCGACCCAGGAATCAAACCCGGGACCTCATGCAGTCAAGGCCAACACCTGAACCGCTATACCACAGAAAAAAAACATATCAATGGAGTTAGCCAAGGATAGAAATAATTCAATCTACATATCTACATTGCAAACTAAATAAAAACATGCAATTTTTTTTTGTAGGTATTACATTTACAATATATTTTTAGAATCTTTATTTTATTATTATGATAAAAAGCTTTTGAAAATGGAATAAGACCAAAATTTATCTTATTATTGGAGAACAATAATCATAAAACCCTTAAGTCTGCTTAAATCTACCGAAAAAGGGTTTCCCTACAATCCCTTATGAATCCTGTTCAAACATTGATAGACCATTAAACGTTAGGACAGAAAATATTAAATAATGGTTTTTACTCAACGTTTCATGGAACGAACTACACATTAACAAAATTATCTGTGACTAGCAGTTACTAAGGGCTAACCTTGAACTAAATCCATATAAATTAGATCATAATGACAATGGCGCTAACAAACCATGGTAGTTTTTTGTTGTATGATTTGTATTTTTTGTACGGCCATGTTAAAGAACTGTCCCCCGTGTTGGTCCGGGCTCCTTTGTAGAATAGACCATCTGACTTCTTTGCGTAAAAGGCGAGCATAGGCTCACCATCACTAACACCGTGACATCTGATTAGGTGGTAGAGTTTAGCAGCGACTCGCTCGGATTGGTACCACCGCCTTACCTATTCCTGCCGCCATAACGTCATGACCTGTTCCGGTTCGGAGGGTAAGGTAGCCGGTAAACTTACTTTTGCTCGAGGCCTAACATCCCGGCCTCTGGTTGGCAATGCACCATTACCACCTTTGGTGTCGGGAAGCGGGCGGCGGGAATTTCTTACCATCAGGAAATCCGTCTGCTTGTTTGCCTTCCAAAGTCATAAAAAAAATATATTTACAACTTAGATCAGAAATTGCATATTTTAAAACTCGACGGAAAACGAGAGGTGTTTTATGTAATAAGTGTCTGTTTTTTTTTGAAATTACTAATATGTTCCCAACCGCGAGGTTGTTACAACTTTACCGGACTATTTTGGGCCGAGCAGATTGTTCAGCCCGAGGGTCTTTTTTTTATTCAAGAGGTGTCTTTTTTATCGCCTCTGTGGTCTAGCGGTTAAGGCATTGGACTTGACTGCATAAGGTCCGGGTTCGATTTCCGGGTCGGGCAATAAAAAAAATTTGGATTTTCGAATTTTCTAATAAAAAAAGTTTCTCAGGATTGGCCATAAGTGCCCGGTTGGCGATAGGCTTACCACCTATCACATTGTGGGACTTAGTGTCTTCGGCTGGTCGTGGATGCCATGGCCTATCTCTTTGGGGATATGGGCGTAAAGATATTTTTTTTTACAAGGCATACGAGCTAGTAGATCACCTGATGGAAAGTGATCACCGCCGCTCACGGGAAGTACGTACGCTCTTTTCTTGAAGGTCCCTATGTCGTAATTGTTTGGAATACCTCCCTCGGTAACCGATTCCACAAAGGTGTTGTGCGAGGTCAAAAATGTCCTCAGAATAGCACAGTTGTAGATCGCCACCCATCAAGATGATGGGAATGATACTTTAAATTCTGTCGCGCTGTCCGAAGGTGGGAATTAGGCTGGAATTAAACCAAAAGCTCCTCTGAACATTCAGCATGATAGATGTGTGTTTGTGTGTGTCTGTGTATGTATGTCTCATCAACCTTTGATAGCTCTTGAAGGGATGGACGATTTCGATGCGGATTTTTGTCTGCAAGCTAACCCAATTGAGATGGTTCTTAGCTACAATACACGTAAGTTTTGTTGGGGGTTCATTGGCAATTTTTAATTTTATCGTTGTTATAACAGTATGATTTTAAACTTGGACCGTCATGTATTAAAAAAAATGCAAAGGGTTGCACTCCGGCAGTGCCGTCAGAAGTGAAAACTTGAATATTAACGTTGTCATATTTTTTTAAATTTTGGAATGGCTAGGGATAATTTTGCACGAATTGCTTTAATTATCAGTATGAAAGTACTATCATTTATGTGCTAGAATACAATATTCATTTATTGCGCTATCGTACACAAACATGACAACGCGACGCGAATTTAGAAGTTTTCATTTCAAAAATATATATACGGGATAGTGGATAATCACGGTATGTTTAATTTTATTGGTCGATATTTCAATTTATTTGCATAGTTACGACGGGACTTAACACCACGACTGCGTTTCATGCACCTAGATCGAAATATCGGAAAATAAAATAAAATATATCGTGGGTATCCCGTAAAAACTAACAAGTAAAAAATGTTATTCTATCATTGTTGAAAAGTGGATATTATATTTATTAATTGCAAAATTGTTTGTTTTAAGTAAACGTTTATAAAACATAATCGTGAATCCGTTCTAGTTTTCTTCCATAAAATGTAACAAAAGGTGACGTGGTACAAGCGAGCCGTTGTGGATTTGGAATAAAATAAAAGTAAGTCATTTTTCAAAAGGATTTTCCTTGTCACGGCCGACCCTTAGAAACATTACAATTTGCCACCTCATGCTGTCCCAGATAGGACCAGCATTTGCAAATAGATTTTCCAGAGCATTATGCAGTACTAGCCGACTCGGCAAACTTATTTCCTACTGACGTAGACGGGTCTTAACAGTTTCGCAGAGTCATATTTAAAGCTATGATTCATATCAGATCTCTAATCTGAAATCAAAGTTTGTGAAAACTAGGTATATATTAATACAGTTTGGAAACAAAGTGGTTGGTCTTGAGAAATGAAGATGGCGTTCTTATCAACAAGACATTAAAAATTTATTATGATCGAATTTTGACTAACGGGCGACCACTAGTTGTAATAAACAGACAAGCTTTTACAATTTCGTAATGAACATGGTTGGGATTTATAATAAAACTAGCTGCCCCAGCGAACTTCTTCCCGCCAACATTCGGCTTCTCAAAACTATCTTTTAAGATGGACCAAACTACAGATATATGTGAAATTTTATCGAAATCGGTTCAGTGGTTTTTGAGTTTATTGGCAACATACATCGTGACACAAGATTTTTATATATATAAGATAGAAGTGCTCTAAATAATACTTCGTCATACACATTTCAGATATCAAGTTATGAAAGTAAGTTTGATCATATAAAAGCGTTGTTCTGTCTGTCAACGATACTTTAAAGAACAATAAAACGACGCCAACAACTTCATTGGGAATGGATTCAATAATATTTTTTTTGGAAGATAACAAATGGTTCCCAAATGGTCCCATATAAACTTTATCAACATCCTACAAGCATTTTTTGAGTTACACTAAATAAATCTTACATTATTTTTATTTTAGCACTTGCCCTGTGCTTGGGATAATATTCTATAAATTTAAAAGAAAGAAAAAATTTCGCCCCAGACAGGATTTGAACCTGTAACCTTTCGTCTCAAGCCGACGAATGCTCCAACCAAATGAGCTACTGAGGATTCAAGTCCCGTGGCGAAATTTTTAATTCCTTTCTAACCCGTTGTAGTTATGTCCTGTAGATACACAATTCTGAGAACCCACCTGTCCTGTAAATCCTGTCTGGGGCGAAATTTTTTCTTTCTTAAAAAATTTATAGAAAATCTTACATTTTTACATCAAAAACTGTTGGGTACGGGGATAGTAATATCGTAAAAAAACAAAAACATACGGTCAAATGGATCTCCTTCTCCTTTTTGGAGTGGGTTAAAAACAGAAGCATTGTATCTAACTCATAAAAATATTAAATCAATATGTAAAGTACCTGCCTACGAGTATACAAAACATAAACGCAAAGGTTGTTAACTATACCGCCTTTATATGTCAACTAGCTGTTACCCCCGGCTTTGCTTGCGTGCCCATTAATAAGAACTTTCGTGCAAATTTCATGCTCTATTTCAACCCCTTAAGGGTAGAATTTCCAGAAACGCTTAAATGAGTATCTTCTCATTTTTAATTAGTATCCCAAACATAAACTTTCACGTTTCTAATTTAAAAAATGACTGTCTTCAATACAAAGTTTTAACCCCTATTTCACTCCCTAGGGCAAGAATTTCCAAGATTCCATTCGAAGTAGGTATGTCCTCAATGAAATGACCCTACTTAGCAAATTTAATGGCTGTAAATTTAATAGTTTTTGAATTGAATCAGTCAGGACATCTTACTTTATAAGTATTAATTGGGTTTAATGAATTGCACCCAAATTTGTATTTCTTTTATTCTCTCTTCGAAACCCGTTAAGAAAGCCGGCTATAAAATATCTTACGAATTTTTTGTAGCAAAGAGTACTTAACATTTAAATTTCATCTTCATTGGCAGAATAAATTAGATGAGAATCACTGAAGCAAATTCTAAATACAAAATTAGTTTGTTGCACCAATTCTCCAAAAGGGTTAATAGAAATTACATTTCTATTTATGACGCAAAAGTTTTTCAAAGATTGCTAGTTAACTATAAGACCGCCTTTATGTATTAATTAACATAAGTTGTACCGAATAAAACCAATAAATCTTCCAATTAATTATTGGTGCGCAACTATTAGTTTATTTTATTAGTACCGAGAAAAAGTTAAAGCGATGCCTACGTATGCCTAATCTCATACTGTTGCGAGTTTCTGGGTTAGACACATAATAAAACTACGTAAAATAGGTCTCAAGAGCACACCAATTCTTATACTATAGAGAACGCAAAAAAAAGGTTATTTTTCAGAGATTGCTAGTTAACTATGAGACCGCCTTTATGTATCAGTTAACATAAGTTGTGCCGAATAAAACCAATCAATGTTCCAATTTGTAATTGGTGCGCAATTATTAGTTCATTTTATTAGTACAGGGAAAAAGTTAAAGCGATGCCTACGCATGCCTAATCTCATACTGCTCCGAGTTTTTGGGTTTGACACAATATAATAAAACTACGTAAAATAGTTCTCAAGAGCACACCGTTGCTTATACTACAGAGAACGCACAAAACCCACACCATCAAGAAGATTCTACGTCTCTCAGGAGACTAACGCCTGCGAAATCGAGGAAAATAAGGAAAACTTCGCTAAATACATTCAAATAGAATGGTTCTTTCTTGACATAGACAAAATTTTGTTGACGAAACACAATATAGAATCTAATACAACTTGTGTAAAGCATTTACAAGTGAATCTCATTTCATAACTATGAAATGTTTTATTTTGAATTCCAATTTAGATTCGCATTCGTGTGTTCGGACTGTCTGGGGATATGGAAGGCGACAGCCAAGATTTTATTTTCCTCTAGTACCCTGTATTACAATTTCCCCTAAGGGCCTCCTTCGCACAGCCAATATTCAAACGGATGATGTTGCGAATCTGTTTTCGAGTTTAATATTTTCTCGGAAGCTTTAAACTAGGAACAAGTTCAAAGAGGATTTTGAAACGAGTTTAAGCTGTAGTTCCAGTATTTCAATTGTGTGGTTATTGCTGTCTTTGTTGTTTAAGTTATAGTTCAATTTAAGTTTTGAATAAGTTTTGTTACAATGTTTTGGTGGTTTTGTAAAACATGTATATTGTAGGTACAATAGGCAGTTGATGAAATTAGTGGCAGTTTTGCAATTCCTTTGCTCATGTCATGCATGACGTATAACTAGAATTGTCAATAAAGGCCGGTTAGTCGAATGCCAAATCTTACGATCCTAGCAGAACTTTCTGGCTTAAGATGTAAAATAGGCCTCTATTCACCTAATTCCGCATAGGCATTGTAACTGTTTAGGCAAATAATCTTTTCTTAATTGCGCTGATATGATCTTTAATACGTGTTGAAATAGTTCGCTTAGTTTGTCCTACGTACGAACTACCACAGCTGCAATTAATCTTATAGACACCTGGGCACTGGTATGGTATGCTATCTTTAGGCAAGCGAAGATAGGCTGTGATTTTCTTTTGGGCCGAAAACATAGTTTTTATATTCTATTTACGTGCCAGGAGTCTGACAATTTTATCCGTTATGCCACATAGATATGGCAAAAAAGCTGTGCATCGCTCGACGGTGTACGACTTCTAGGTTTGTGCTGCTATATTTTCCATTTCGACACATGACCGTTTCGGCATAACACACCAGTAACATGTCTCAGCTCCTCTTCCAGGTAGCCTTGGTCACAAATAAATATTCCCGCTTCGTCAATGCTGTGACTACTGACGTCAAGTGTTTGGATGGTGATGTGATGTTCCGTGTAGTTATCTGTCAGTAAGCGTGGACTTTCTGTACACCGTGTGGCTAAAAGAGTTAAGTTGGCCCAGGTGTGGGATCCAATTGTTGGTCGGTGCCGGGCTAAAATACAAAAAGTGCCGTAAAGTGTATGGACATAGTTAGTGTTGTGTGTCGCGATATAGTGCCCAGAAATGATTGTGACAAGGACGTTCAAAAAAGAAGAATTAAAGAAGAA
>NJDD01006094.1:39708-51225 GCA_002245505.1 Calephelis nemesis | reverse complement strand
AAAAAATATCAATTTTGGTGTATTTTTATTTTAGTAGTATTTTTTCTACTTCTCTGAGATTTTATCATCAGATCCGAATTTGGTGGCAAAGAAACCAACTCTTCAATTCTAAAAATATTTTTTAAAATCAACACAATCAAATATAGGAGTCGAACATTATAACCTCATTCTTTTCGAAGTCACGTATTATGTATGTCGATATCATAAATATTTATATCATGTATGCTGACATCGACTAAGTCTATGTATTGTATTAATTAAACGATATAAAATATACTTTGATAATGATGATGACTTATATGGATCTCATAGGAAAACTCAATAACTTTAATACTCGGTTAACAATAAGTAACATAAAAATGAATTACATAGAAGTATTACACGATGTAAAAGACTAGAAGAAATGCTTTACATAACTTTACGAAATTCAAAAGGAGCACTGGAATAAATCTCTGACGTCAGTGCATACCTCCAACGTAATAGGACCTTATAGGAGAACTAAATAACTTTAATACTCAAACGACAATAAGTATCATAATAATGCTAGTGAACCATACAAAAGTGTATTTATAGACTAGGAAAAATGCTTTATATAACTTTGCAAAAATTCAAAAGGAGCTTTGGAGAAGATAAATCTCTGACATCAGTTCGCATACCTTCAATGCCTTTATCAAATGCTCGGCGAAGTGAATTATAATCGGTATTTCTCGTACGGGATCACTTTTCATTTGTTCTAATACAATATCCTGTATAATATTTCAAGTGATTTATGACATTGCTTGCTTCTATCAGACAAATTGTTGCCCGTGGCTTCTGTTGTTGAGTGATTGGGTAGAAAATTATCCTGTATCCTTATATCACAGCCGCCTACTGATATTTGCAATATCTTATACTAGCAATTGCCGCAGTATTGCCCGCGTGGTTTATTAGCCGTCAGGAATGTTTTTCGAGATAAAAATTATCTTATGTGATAATCAAAGGGACCCTCGTTTTTATGAAAATTCTGCAGTTTTTGAGTGAAGTAGTAACTAAAAAACAAACACACAAACTTTTGCATTTATTTAGCAGATTGAAATACAACGTTGCCGACATTTTAGAAATGAGTATGCAAAGAGCATGACAAATTTTACCACAGTAGATTCAGATGTAGGCGTGAATGACTATCAAATATACATTCAGTCGGTAGGGATTGCCAAAATATCTAAAGATTCTCAACATTTTTTTATTTCATACTAAAAGAAAAAAAAATTAAACTGGTTGACTAAAATCAAGTGACAGCGTTTTAACATTACGATAATAATATTACTCAATTTAAAAAATTGAAAGTTGCACTTAGAAGAATATTTGAAATTAGACTTTCACTTTAGTCTTTGAAATTATATTATAGAATCTTTTTTTTTTCTTTTTTTTATGACATTTGAAGGAAACTAACAGATGGATTTCCTGATGGTAAGAAATCCCCGCCGCCTAGAGACACCGAAGGTGGTAATGGTGCGTTGCCAACCTGAGGTCGGGATGTTAAGCCTCGAACAAATGTAAGTTTACCGGCTACCTTACCCTCCGAACCGGAACCTACACCTAAGCGTCTCGAGTCTGGTATGCAGTTGTTACTTACGTAGTACACATCATTCGCGGTTGCACCGCTATTACGAGTACGAAAAGCCGATGTAATAGCTTTATTTTTAATTTAAAAAATGTGTTCGTGTACTAGCGTACACTCGTAAGAAGTGAAGAAGTGAAACTTCTTTATGACGTTATTTTTCAATAAATAATTTACTTTATACAACTTTACAGAAGTTGGTTAAATAAATTTTATTGCCAATCCCTACTCCGCTGGAGAAAGTATACTTCGAATCACGCGTGGTAGGGATAAGAACAAAGAACGTGTAGCGGAAAAATGTGACGCGTAACGAAAAAATGTTACACAAAATTTTTTTCCAACCCCGATAAAGAAGTTACTAAGTACTTCAATAATCAATAGATAAGTAAGCGATTTGTTAGTGTTGTTTTGTTTTTATAAGTCAAAGTATTTAGTTGATATTACAAAGAATAATTCTAGACTACATTGCGCTGTTTTTGAATTTTGAAAATACCACACGCATTGTTATAAAACATTTTCTATGCATTAAACGAAATTCATTAGTTTTTAAAAAATACTTACAATATTTACGAACACACAATTCAAATAACTAGATGTAATTATAAAACTGACGGCTCGTAGACCTACCAAGTGTTGACGCACCGTTCGGCTGTAGGTATTTATTTCACTGAGTCAAGTTAGACTACTATATTATGTTTTTAAGGCCGGAGTCAGAAACTTTAATTAACAGTTAATCTATTACTATGTCACATTTTTAAGACATAAAAAATGAAGAAATTTTCAATTCGACTTTGTGCTTGTTTTTTGTATGTATGTACTTCGGACAACAGTCGACTGACTTTGAAAGTTGCTTTTTAGAAAGAAAGGATATGATTCCGAGTTGGTCTCATATTAGTTTTATCATGATCCGACTTGTTCACTTATTTAAAGTTCTCATTAATGAAAAATGTATGCATTATTAAGTGTAACTCAAAAACTATTAGAATTATGTTAATAAAATTTGTGTCTGACCATTTCGGAAACATTTGATAACTTCCGAGAAAAGAATCATCAAGTCGCGACGTGGTACCCAATGTATACGTATTATGGCGTAACAAAACAGACAAAATAGTGCGCTATCTGCTCGACCTTCGTGGAGTGCAGTTGATTTCTCCTGATGATGCTTCGGTTACGAAGCGAAACGTACGATGAGTTTTTAGTAGTACGTGTATTCTTGGTGCTAATAAAACTGTTTAGTGGTGTGTATTGTGGGGAGCTGGATATATTTGGGAGCTTTAGCTTCCTTTAAGTCCAATTCATTTTTAGCGCACTATTTTGTCTGTTTTGTTACGCCATAATACGTATACATTTTTTCGTTTAAATTTGCAAATTAACTAATTTTATTTAGATTTAAGTATGGATTTCCACAAAGTAACGCCTTCTTCTATCATTTTTCAATAAAACATGTTTTTGTTCGAAAACAAAATGTTAAAAGTTAGTGATTGTACCGCATTTCATTATCAGATAGATAAAACGTCCACCACATTGTAACAGCGTTTCAATTAAACCTTGCGGATGGGACATTCGAATAAATTGACGATTAACTCACCACATAATGGAGCATTATCATTCCAATGTTGCATGTGTATTCTCTAGTGCATGTATGAATTAAAATAAATTATACATTTGATAATTGATTTTGTTTTTACATTAGCCAGAGATTTATGATTAGCCAGACCCTGTTTTCTCCTTATCGCTCGAATCTGTTTACAGTGTCAGTGCTCTTCTTTTTCGTGTTTCGTGATATCATTTTGTGTTTGAAATCGCGCACACATAGTTGTGGCACATGGCATGACGTGGTAACATCCGAAGTGTCTAAAGGCAAATGTTGTCTTTTACCAATACGAGAGCCCTAGTTAATTAGTTAGTTATCGAATAAAAAAATGTTATTATCAAATACCTTCAATGTTTAAACATTTATATCGTACATAGCAGACCTTTTAATATAAACATATCAATACGCATGTAACAACAAGACTATTAAAAGGTGCAAATGGAAAATAATACAAATAGTCTAAGTCTTCTTAAGTATTCCGTAGGATGGATTTCTTAGATCGTTCTCTATAACATTCATTAGTATTTATGTATATTGCACTATGTATTTAAATTTATGATATATTTGAATTTAGTTTTAATTGTTAGATACGTACTTTCTAATTTGTGTTATAAGATGAATTAATTGTTTTTTTCTCTGTTTGAGAAAAAAATTCAAATTTTTTACTAATAATTTATTTTCTATTTGAATTTAGTTTCAATTGTTAGATACGTAGTAGATATTACTTTCTAATTTGTGTTACAAGACGAATCAATTGCTTTTTTTTCTGTTTGATATAAAATGTCATATTTTTTACTAATAATTTATGTTACATTTGAATTAAGTTTTAATTGTTAGATACGTAGTAGATATTACTTTCTAATTTGTGTTATAAAACGAATCAATTGCTTTTTTTTCTGTTTGATTTAAAATGTCATATTTTTTACTAATAATTTATGTTACATTTGAATTAAGTTTTAATTGTTAGATACGTAGTAGATATTACTTTCTAATTTGTGTTATAAGACGAATCAATTGCCTTTTTCTCTGTTTGAGATAAAATGACATATTTCTACTCATTATTTCGCTGTTTAGTTCAGCTTTCATCGTATTGTAATAAGCTTTTGATAATGTCTATGGTTTATTTCTGAAATGCAAACAATAAAATTTTACATAAATGTAATATAATGAATATTTTATATGAAACGGATTGAAACAACTTCTATTATACATTCCATATTTCTATTAATATAAAAAGCTTGATTGTGTTTTTCAACAAAAACGTATTGTTTTCTACCTCCAGTAATATAAATCTGTATTCACCTATTCGTATAAATATGTCAAAATGGTACAGTCGAGTGAATAACGCAAATTATTTCAGTCCTTCATACATATTCATGTATTCAAATGCTTTATCCTAACTCATAGGGGTTTTATTGGTATTTGATTCGCATATATTTCGATAAATAAAAGATATCAATACCTAAGCCGAATTGGATTTTGTAAAATAAATAAACCTTTTTAAAATATCCGTACCTAACGTGAACAGATTATAAGATATTTATTCATTAAACATATATTTTTGTATTGTTAAACTGGATTAACTGGTAGAATCAAACCAATTTAATAGTTAAAAGTATTCCGCCGATAAAAGACCTTTTTTAAAAGTATTTGGTATGAGCGTAAGCATTTGCCATTAGTCAAATTTGAGTTTGTAAAATTTAGTTAAATCGGGCCTCAAATATTCAAAATCTGTAAGAAGTCGTCATATTATATCACATTAGTGTCATAAGTAAAGCGATCTCATTCCGATCGCATCAATCCTACTGCGTTTTCTGACATAACTTACTCTCGCAGACATACCTTACGCAGACGGATTTCCTGATGGTAAGAAATCCCCGCCGCCTAGAGACACCAAAGGTAGTTATGGTGCGTTGCCAACCAGAGGCCGGGGTGTTAGGCCTCGAGCAAAAGTCAGTTTACCGACTACCTTACCCTCCGAACCGGAACACGTCATGACGTTATGGCAATAGGAATAGGTAAGGCGGTGGTACCAATCCGGGTGAGTCGCTGCGAAACTCTACCACCTAGTCAGATGTCACGGTGTTAGTGACGGCAAGCCTAAGCTCGCCTTTTGCGTGCTGCCTAGCACAGGAAGGCAGATGGTCTATTCTACAAAGGAGCCCGGACCAACTACAATTTAAAGTAAGTCTAACACCTTAACTCAAATTCTAATTTTGAAATGATTTATTTACCCAGAGCTAATGCGCAACACTATTCCCTGCAATAACCCCCTACAAATCTAAATGTAATACCCATATACCTGCAAAAGCTGCTACGTCTTGATAATTTCGACTACAGGAAACAAAAAAAACATCGAAATCTGTGATGCCACAGACACAGAATCGAGAGTGTGTTCCGTGGAGTGTTAAAATAAGTAAAATGTCATAACATATTACGCCTTGAAAGCTACCAATAAAGCAAGTGGTCTATTCATGCTCAAAAACATCCATAATTGAACCTTCGTAAATGTATGACGTCATTATTTTTTCGTAAAAGCGTAAGAAATAAGCTACCCTAATATACGACTGCCTAAAAATACAAAATACGTATGCGTACGCACGTGACTCTCTGAAAAATTCACCTCAGGGACTGTTTATTATTATGGGCAAGCCAAATTCACGCCCAAACAAATCCTTCGTAAGATTGTAGGTACGTTAATTGAGTTCGTTTTTATGTTCTCGTAAAATAAACTAATTGCACCACTAGTATTTGGGATATAGGCATAAAAACCTTTAAATTACTTCCTGTTTTTGGTTGTTTGTTGAAGGTATTTTGTAGTAGGTTAGAAGAAAGTTAACTTGACGTAATACCGTCTTATATACGCGGAGTAAAGTACAAAAAAGTTTTACAATATCAATAGTTAATAGTTAAAATTCCATCTTTTTTAATAATCCTGACTATACAGTCATTGGACTGCTCCATACCTCTGATGACATAATATATCCTGCTGGCATCGGTTGCTCAGCCAATGGCAGGATCCATATCAGCTATCACCAGCTGCACTGGTGCATAGTCCTTGGCAACTATGAGATGGTTGCTGAACATTTCCTCGGATAGTATAAACCAATAAATTCTTGAAAAATGTATGAATCAATGAAATCTAGCAAAACAAGCAAACTTGTAAACGTCATTCTGCAAAATTTATTTAATTAGTAGTATCAAAGATAGATCAAAGATAGAAGAAGAAACAGCTCAGGCATCTAAATATAGTAGTGCCCATATTTAGCACAGATAGACAGACCATTTTCAGAATTTTTGTCCATTAGTCTATTTATTTTCGTGTTTGAAAATAAGACTTCTGTAAGTTCTATACTATTTCTACACTTAAAAAATACACCATAACATCGCTTTAGTACAATGTGAAAGAATATTTGCAATAACGTTAGTTTGGATTATGCTTTCCAAAAATCAATCGCTTACTTCTCTAAAGTCAAAAGATTCGATTTACTGCAAAGTCAATCTCAAAGATTGATGACAGGGCAAAAGATACAAATAAATACATTGTTGGCATCGTCATATATAACAATCCATAACACCCTGACAACCGTACTACCATGTGACGTTCAATATAAAACGTGCCGAAGAAACTTCTCTCCTCTATTGAAAAGTGCTATTCTCAGTAGGAAATTTAAAATTATGACGTGCTTCTAACTAAACTTTAGTTCCATCGCAAATCTTAAATGGAAAACCGGATAAGAATAATAAATCAGAAACTTATATCGGTCAAACAATTTCATAACTAGCTTTGGTGGTATTTTATGAATTTGATGATATTTGCTATGAAATGTTTAAATGCATTGTAAACTCTTGACGATAATTAATATTTTTTTTGGAATATCAAGATTGTGTATTGCCTTACTTATTTTTGCCGCCTATGTGTCAGTTATCACTATTGCTGTGTTACATACTGGTAGGACAAGGTAGTACGCAGATTTGCAGATTTAGCCTAAGATCCCGAAGGTGTCTTTTTTTTATGTTTATTATAAAGATTAATAAAGTCAATAGAAAAAACGAAAAACCCTTTGCTATGCAACCGGCACATCGATAAAATTTATTCGCGAATGTGAAAGGGCTAAAAAATGCATAATAACAATACCTTTGTTTATTTTGCGCCAATGAAAAAAACATTTTTAAGCGCCAGTTTGGCCGAGGATTTAATGTAAGTGCACCCCAATTCCGATATAATTTGTCACTAAAGTAGAATCATGAATTGAATGAGGTGTGCTTAATAATAGAAAACTAAACCGACTTAACCGCCATTTCGTTTCACACATCTTATTGCTAGAAAAGATCCATTGTCTACAGGGCTCACATTAAACTTAGGTAACATAGATAATAATTAATGTAAAGAGTAATTAATCCCAAGTATTTTTGTGAGTCAAATTTTATACATATTTTTCAAATGACGAAACACTTGGACTGTTTTACGTATCACTTATTGTTTTATAAATCACCTACCGGTTTCGCTTATGACAGCATCATCAGGTCTAGATTAAAAAAAAACTGAATATTTGGAAGTTTTACCAAGAGCCGACGATAGAAAATATCAAATATTATACATAGTATCCTGTAGTAACAATTTGCATTATAATTTTATTTTTATTTTTTTAATTATTTCATTGCTAAACTAACTTTTTGCTTGACTATAGAATAAAATTTGGTTCTTGTTTTCTATATATTATATTTTAATTAGTTTCTGCATGGTTTGAAAACAAAATCGGACCCAAAAAGTAGCATCGCTTTAATATTTCCTCTACAAAACTTCCTACTATAATACAGGCCAAAGTTTGCCTGCTCAGTTTATCATAAATGGTTTCTATTACATTAAAGTGATAAACAAAAACTTTGACCTTAATTTGTAATGTACATAGTAGATCTGTATCATTTTATCCATGTAAAGTAATATTTACAATATCTTAACCTTACAATACTTCAACCGTCTTCTTAATAATTAACAAAGACTAAGACAGGAGTAAAGTTTAGTTGATATTATAGTCTGTATCCGAGTGTAATAAAGACTATAACACTTGGTTGATCCCTGGCGTACTTTAGTCCGTGTTTATAAAAAGACAGCAAGAGATTACCTGTATCCATTATTCAGACTTAAGACGTCGCTTAAGTCAAAATATTTGCACAGCTTTCTTAAAATACTTAACATATTATCTATTTAAAGTTAATAAAGCATTAATGCAGATTAATGGCTGGCTTATTTAAAATTTATTAGTCTTAAACTTAACAAATAACGACGGAGCAACTTAAAATTCATGACACGACGTGAAATGGAACCTAAAAATAAATTGGGGAAATAAAATGTACAACGTGCACAATAAACAACCTACGACACAAGTTTTGACCTAAATGAGGCTCACATCAATTTTGTGAGCGATGTGTATTTTGCAGCGTAGTTATTTAAAAATTATGAAACAAAAAAGCCAGTAATCAACATACTTCCACTGTTAGTTTTTCTAATATATTGCTGTGTAGCTTGCCCGGGAGGGATCCATCATCCACCGCCTTACCTATTCCTGTCGTCTTAAGACTGACTTGTTTTGACGCTGTTCGCTGATAGACTTGCACAATAGACCTAAAACACAGCCGCAGGACAGCAACGCACCTATAAAATCAATATTGTCTTTGGAAATCCGTGTGATAACGCAAGTTCATTTTTGTGTTTGTTTGTTTAGATATACAAAAATAAGTGAAAAGTGCTTTTCGCTGTCTTTCTTACATACAAGTATACTAGGTAGTAATGATGTCCAGTAAATCATTAATTTTGGACTTTGTGAGTCCAAATTGTCCAAATTGAGAACACTCCCAGAGTTGCGATACATACTGCAGCTTTTATTAGTTCTGGCACTCACAAACTGGATTACGTCAATTCTTTGAAGAGACTAAAATGTTGCCAGCCGCAAATTACTTATGTTAGAGTATTAGACAATTATACTACGAGTTTAGGTTAGTATTATTACTTATTCTGGTTAAGATAAATAACTATGTATGTTTTTTTAATTGAAACGCTTCTGGTCATTTTTTGTTACAAAAATTTTTGGAAATAGTTTTAACTGTATTTTTTCAGCTATCTAACAAAAATAACACATTTAGTAATATATATGTCTATGCATACTCTCAGATTTGACATATTCCCGATTGGTGAAAGGATTGCTTGTCATTTTTTATTTTTGTTATTTAGATGTGGTTTCATATTATTTTTTTCATGATCCGACTAGTGGATATTGAGTTAGTAATATTTATAAGTGCATAAAATTTTTACTTACCTTGACGAAATGTAACTCAATAAAAATAATTACGTTAAGAAAATTGACTTCAAAACTAAAAAGTAAAAAATTGTAAAGATTTTATACTACCTATTATTTATATGTGTTATTTACTAATAGGTTTGAGTCGGTGCCTATATAAGTTTAGTTATTTATTTCTTAAAAATATTTTAAAAACTTCAAATTTTAGTTTTATGATATTGCGTAGAGTGAAAGACTATATGTAGTGTAAAATGTAATCTTAAAGTTCTAAATGTCGAAGAGAGAGAAGATAGCTCGTTGAAATGACGTAGTGTAAATCGACTGTATCCGAGTAAATCGAGAAAACTCGTACAGTTGCGGTACTATGGCTCTCACGAGTCCGGGCACATTCAAATTGGATTACGTCAATACGTTGAAGGGACTGAAATGTTGCCAGCAACAAATTGCTTGTATGAGACTAATAGCCAAATAAAAGAACACCCGAAAAACGTTACCATGTCGGAAAGTAAATTTGTTTGATGTTAATATTTTTGAACAATAATGTAAAAAGCTTCTGTGAATCTTCAAATACATAAAACCATAAAATCTGTAAGCGGATTAACTTTGTTAATAGTTTTTAGTTTTATAAAATTAATTGAGTTTTATCAGAAATACTGAATTCATTTTCTAGCTCTACTATATTTAAAAGCAATATAAGCGTCACAGACGGCTTTCTCGGGTGTAAAGTTTATTATATTAAAAATAAAGTTTAAAACTTTAGCACTTGAAAATTAAATAATAGTTCACGTAAATGTCAATATAAAGTTCTGATTAAGTAATTTATCCTTGAAGAAGTAAACAGCATTACAGCAGTAGGTACAGTTAAGGTACTGACAAAAAAACTATCATCAACCTGACTTATTATCTAATCCTAGACAATGTAGTTTTGTGGCGATAAGCGTCAGGGGTAAGCAACCCCTTAACAAAAAGATGGTCTGAAGTTAAATAACACCCCATACAACTGAAATACTGAGACTGTGTACATCGAGGAAATTTGTAGTATCGCAGCACTACTTCTATGCGTCCCGGCACACGCAAAGTGGATTATGTTAGTACAGTCAAACGACTAAATGTTGCCGACATATAACGTGTGTCGGGTTAACAACCAAATTTCCCTGTTCAATTTCCCTGGGAGCTCCAAGCGCGTGCCCTTGCCGACACATACCTCGCGGTATCGTCGGCGAGGGCGCACGGGGAGCCCCTGGCGTGGGAGGACGTGAGGCGCATGCAGAGGCAGGCATGGGAGACCACGTTGGAGCGGTGGAAGGAGGACCTTGCCCCACCTGTCCCTGGGCAGGCGACGGTGGAGGCAATCCGACCGGTCCTCCGAGGGTGGTTGCAGCGGCGGTTCGGGTCGCTGACGTTCCGTCTTGTGCAGGTGCTTTCCATGCACGGATGCTTCGGGAAGTATCTGCACAAGATCGCGAGACGGGAGGCAACCCCCGCCTGCCACGAGTGCGGGGCGCCAGAAGATACTGCGTCCCACACGCTGGGAGAGTGCGTCGCCTTTGAGCAACAGCGGCGTACTCTCTCAGCGATCGTAGGAGAGGACCTCTCGCTGCCGAGCGTAGTCAATGCCATGCTCGGTAGTGACAGGTCCTGGCAGGCGGTGGTCTCCTTTTGCGAAGACGTAATGACGCAAAAGGAGACCGCGGAGCGGGCCCGGGAGGATGATCCCAACTCAGGCCCGCTCCGGCGCAGGCGGACTGGGGGCGCGAGAAGGCGGTTCCTCCGCCTTCAAAGTGCTTCCGATGCGGGGCTGCCGGGGGTAGTTGGGGGGCTTTCTCTGGCCAGCATGGCCTCGCACGCCTGGGGGGCGACTCCAATGGCCGGAGTCGCTCCTCTTTCAGCGCGGGAGGAGGCCCGGTGAGGACCGTGCCGTAGCCGCGGAGCGAGATGGTGAATGCCAACGCGACCCCATCTCGCTTCTTGCCGGGCGGCAGGAAGGTCATCGTGTGGTTTTTAGTCGGTTCGAGTCCGACATA
>NJDD01006094.1:0-39697 GCA_002245505.1 Calephelis nemesis | reverse complement strand
CCCCCGAGAGCGGTGAAAAAAAAAATAATAATGATTCAAATAAGTAAAAATAAGACTTGGTAGATTATAATTATTGACGGGGTTTGTGTAGCCGCTTTTCCTATTTTTGCTATCGTAAGGACGATATTTAATTTTTTTTTGGATTTTGGAAAAATAATTTGTTTTTTTTTTATCCGACACAAAATACAAGATGCATGGTTATAGCGTAAACAAAGCATAAAACTGGTTCCCACCGACCGCAGTCGCATTCGCATTATGGTGATGTCACGACTTATACGAGTACTAGGTACGATATAGTGTGACAACTAGTCAAGCATTTTTGCAGACTGTTTTAAATGAATGTTTATAAAAGCAAAATTACAATTTGGCAATAATATTTAAAACCCATGTTTATTCAAGCTTAAGTGTACCTCCTCATATTAACATTTGACCGGCCCTTTCAAAGTTACCCTGTATTTAATTTTTATGATATATTTTTGTTCAAATTGCTTAAGAGACTTATTTTTTTATTTGAATAAAATATGTAAGCTGCAAGCTGAATAGCATTCAGTATTATTCTAGGTACCAAAAGACAGATTCATTTTAGTATGACCTTAATGGTCAAAGATTTAGCTTTTACTAACCCTATGAACCGTTCTCTAGAAAAACCACTGACAGACATAAGTAGGTGTGAAATAAACTTAAACTACAGTATTTCTAGATCATGGTTATTGTTTTAGTTTTAATAATTAAAACACATGAAAACATAAAACGATTTATTTATAAAAAGTAGGGGAAGTAAAGTATCCTCACGCCAATATCCCCGATTAGGTAGGCAGAGGGATAACTAAGGTACCTACGACTAGCCGAAGACACTAAGTCCAACAATGTGATAGGTGCCAAGCCTTTCGCCAACCGGGTACATATCTACGGGCATCTATGTCACGACAACGTTATTTTTTTAGGAAATTAAAAATACTCATTTTTTTTTGTTTTCCGACCTAGGGATCGAAACCTGGACCTCAAGAAGTCAATTCCGACACCGGGCCGCTAGATCACAGAGGCGTTTTTTATACGCAAAACAATACGCGATTTGCTTATGTTTTTTTATCAATTATTTTATTAATCGTTGTTTTAAAACTAAAGTCTAATTAAATAGCTTATCAAATCTTTGAGCGGATAACGTTCCAAGAGACACAGCACTACAGCTTTCACGCGTCCAAGCACACATAAATTGGATTACGTCGGTACAATGCAACTACTAAATGTTGCGGACGGATAACTCGTGTTAGGTTAATAGCTAAGTAACAAAAATCATAATTCCATGTCAGTTCTGGGTGTTTTTGAAGAGCTCTCTGCCTAGTAGGCATCTGGCCTAATTCTCACCTATTTCCAACATGAGCACTCTTGCAATATTTGTGTTGATTATCGCGTTTTGGACAAATGTAAAATCTGTGGTCGCCTCTGTGGTCTAGCGGTTCAGTTGTTGGACTTGACTGCATGTAGTCCCTGGTTCGAATCGTGGGTCGGGCAACAAAAAGAAAGTTGGGTAGTTCCAATTTTTTAATAAAAAAAAATGTTGCTCGGGATTGGAAATGTGCCCGGTTGGCGATAGGCTTGCCACCTATCACATTGTGGGACTTAGTGTGTTCAGCTAGTCGTGGGTTCACTGGTTGTGCCTCTGCCTACCTCTTCGGGATTTCGGTTATGTTTTGAATCCCCAGAATAGGGTTTACAACTATTTATTTTTTATTTTTTTGTATAATCAAATGGCCCTATTACAATAGAGTCATCTTTGAAAGAATCACTCAACTATTATAAAACACCATGACTTCAAAATAACATTTATGTACTTACCAAAAAACACTCAATACTAAATATGTAAAAATATACACTTCTATATAAATTATGCGCTTCGGCTTTAAACTTTTTACTCTTTATACTTTTATTTTTAAGTTGGTTGACCTAATCTAAATTTAAGCTAAATTACTAATTATGTGTAATAACAACTCCATACAGATATCTAAAAATACATTCGGATTTCCGAAGCTTGAAGAATATAGCCGAAGCGTATAATTTAAATAGTACTACTGTACTTTAACGTGATGACAAGTTCGAGGACTTTGTATACAGCAAACAAGGATTTCCTTTTACAGCTATATTAAAATAGCATTTACAGGAGTTTTTTTTAGCAAAATTTTGCTTTAAATTGTATAGATTACTCATTGGTCATAATATTTTTAATGATTTAATATTTGAAAAATGGGTTCACTCACATAAATTTGCATGATCATAAAACGAGTGTATATTAACGCCCATATCCCTGAAGCGGAAGTCAGAGGCTAAACCAATGCACACACGACTAGCCGAAGACACAAAGTCCCACAATGTGATAGGTAGCAAACCTATCGTCAACCGAACACATATTCAATCCCAAGCAACGTTATTTTCACATGAAAAAACTTTTTTTTTATTGAACAAACTAAGTCCATGTATTGTTCTTATTTAACTGCACTTTATACAATAGCCATGACATTTTTAAACAAAAAAAATATCAATCTTCTACTCTTTAATAACGTTACATAACTTCTTTGGTGTTTAAAGGGAGCACACAATTTTTCACCAGAACAGAAGTAAACTTTTTAAATATAAGTATCATAAAAACTGAACAAATTCACTTTACATTGAAATGAAATGAAATTGTTCATCCAACCGAGGTTTTGTAAATCGAGAACACTCGTAGACTCACAATCCCGCAGCTGTCAAGTGTCTAGGAACATGTGAATTTGATAACGTCAGTATCACGAAACGACTAAATGTTGCTGACAGATTACTTGTGTCAGGGTAGTGACCAAATAATGGAGGAAATAGAAAACTATTAGAACTTTAAAATTAGCCAACTCAAGGTCGGAATTATAGTATAATTTTGCCGCCATAATGTCAGCGCTTGCCGTAAACATGTTCCGGGTTGGATAAGGTAGCTGGAACATATAATTTTGCTCGAGGCCTAACATCCTGGCCTAAGGTTGACAACGCGCCATTACCATCATTGGTGTCTTTAAGCCGGGCAAATATCTTACCATCAGGAAATCCACTACTTGTTTGCCTTTCAATATCATAAATTAATATTAAATATTCCTATGTTAAATTTATTAATTGATTAAATTGTCGGATACAGTGTGATTTACAAATTATAAATTAAATTAAATTCATTCATTTGCTGAACGTGTGAAAAAGAGAATTCAGAATACTAACTCAGAATGAAACAAACTGAAGCTGAAGCTGCTAAAATAGTTTTTCTAAATCAAGTAGAGTGAAGAAACTCTTGATAAAAAAGAAAGTCTTGATAGCAACTTTTAACGTTCAACTCAAACGAAATAACTTAACCAACCGTAGTTGTTTAAACCGAGAACACTCGTGGGTTCACAGTACCGTAGCTTTTATGTATCCAAGCACACACAAATAGGATTACATGAGTAAAATAACAGACTAACAATGCCTAACAAAAAAATATTTGTGTCAAAAAATACAACGTGACCCAAACTTGTAAGAAATTTGTAAGAAAAATGAATTGACTATTAAACTGAAACTTACTCAAAATCTTCATAGCGTATACGCAAAAAAATATCTTTAGCAAGTGAAAAGTTTTAGACTATCTACGGCTGGTCCGATAAGTCTACGGTATACTTTTTTTAAAGCTAGCTGTTAAGACAAATTTCGTTATACCTGTAATTTGTATGGGAAATTTTAAAAATGTTGTTTTTCGTAGTTTTTTTTTTTAATAAACAAATATCCCTGTACAAATCACACAAATTCAATCTAACCCCACAGTAAGCAAATTATATGCTTGAGTTATGGGTGTTAGTCAACGATACTAATATAGACCAGAATAAATTGAATATACACCCAGACCCGGAAATGGAGACTTCTAAATGTTCTTCACGTAAATGCCTGCCCTCGTCGGGAATCGTACCCGAGCCTCGCGGTTGGTCGATGTAGTTAGGCGTGTAGCTAGCCACTTGACTAACGAGGAGGAGGGGTTTCCTCGCAGTCAAACTGGATAAATGTTTTTTATTTTCACTTTTCTAGTTTTGGAACTTCTTTTGCCTTAATTTTAAGCCAAATCAATGCTGCCGTTATTGAGTTATAAATAGTGTATTCAACATAACTTTATTAGTAGACATCCTAATTCAAATTGAGGTTTTTTTCCATTCATATTTTCGAAAAGTATTTTGTGTTGAATTGGTATTTACTTTAACAAAAATTAATTGAAATAATATGTCAAAAAAACCCGTAACTAAACCAACGGACATTCTAACCAACTACACGGACAGCAAATTCAGCATCGATTTCTGTATCAGATGTCACTATCATATCTCTACTGTAGGCAAAACGAAAATTACAGTATGAAATGCGGTGACAACATGCAGTGGTTTTACAGAGCTTCGGTCAGGTTACATGTTCTGTCGCGAGTTAACATTTTTATCCATCACAAAAAGTGCGCAACTCAGCTAAAGAAGTTTTCACTTTAAACACAACGACGATTTGAGTTTTTTTATGATATTGGAAGACAACAAGCAGACGGACTTCCTGATGGTAAGAAATTTCCGCCGCCTAGAGAAACCAAAGGTGGTAATGGTGCGTTGCCAATCTGAGTCCGGGGTGTTAGGCCTTGAGCAAAAGTAAGTTTACCGGCTACCTTACCCTCCGAACCGGAACACGTCATGATGATATGGCGGCAGGAATAGGTAAGGCGGTGGTATCAATCTGGGTGAGTCCCTGCGAAACTCTACCACCTAGTCAGGTGTCGCGGTGTTAGTGACAGTAAGTCTTCGCTCGACTTTTACGAGCTGCCTGGCAGGAAGGCAGATGATCTATTCTTCAAAGGAGCCCGGACCCAACACGGGGGGATATACCTCCTTTTGGGTTTTGTATAAAAAACGATTTTTTTGGTCAAATTCAACGCGTAGTTCCATAGATTATACCAACAATAAGTAGTAATTACCTGGCAAAAACATCTTCGCAACAAAAATAGCGCCTATAAGGTGAAAGCAAACGATTTAGCTGGCAGCGTAAATAGCTATCGTTTAAGATAATGAGTGTACGAAGAAAACATATTAGTTTAGTAAAATTACCGCTTCAGTGAAGAGTAGTTTCATCAGAATAACATTTTGTGGGTGTCTTCAAAGAGTTTGCCAGCATATACTTCAAACTTTAATTAAATGGTCTCAACATGATGTAAACTTTTAAGACGATATAGCAAATTAGGGTTGTGAAAGATTACAACTTAGCGTAGTCAGAGTAAGAATAAAAATTGCTTGGTAAATAAAGTATGACTCAGATTTGGGCCCATACCATGAACGCTTCAAGCAGTATTATTTTCATGTTTTACCCCACATTGGTCTTGGCTCCTTTATAGAAGAGACTTTTTGCCTTCCTGTGCTAGGAAGCTCGTAAAAGGCAAGCATAGGCTTGTGACATCTGACTGGATGGTAGAGTCTCGCAGCGACTTGCTCGGATTGGTACCACCGCCTTACCTATTTCTGCTGCTATAATGTCAGCGCTTACCGTTGACGTGTTCCGGTGCGGAGGATTAGATAGCCGCTAAACTTACTTTTGCTGGGATGACAGGCCTCTACCTGTCATCCCAGCCTGAGCCTTTATTATCACATTTTTTGTCTCTAGGTGGCTTGAATTTCTTACCACTAGCAAAACTGTCTGCTTGTTCGCATTCCAATATCGTAAAAATCTTGCTAACTAATAAAAGAATTATTATTGCATACGTCATTAGATTATCTCTCTTCGGCGACAGTTGATATTACTGAACTAATATTATTTTAAGGGCTTATGGTAACCCCTGATCTGATTATTGAGCTGCGCAATACGTTATTAGCAAATAAAACAGATAAACTATATTTATTTATTCATTCGCCACCACTCATGATATTGAAAAGATCAATCTTATTTAGAAAAATTGATTTGAAACATACTTTAAAAGAAGAAAAACTTGGGTTTTACAGAGTAACAGTGAGATCCGAAAAAAAGTAGTATTGAAAGAATGTGTTGAAGTTAAAATTGAAAAGGGAATATTCCACCGGTTCTGTCATGTGGGAAAATTAGCAGCAAATATTGACAAAGCAGATATACAATGCAGGTACCCGGAGAGACCTAGGCTGACGTTCCATGATCAAACACGTGAGGGACTTGGCATAAAGATAAATGTATATGTATGTAGAAAAATAATCAGACAAGATTCAAACCTATATCTACTATTTTGTCTTAAGCTAATGAAATACAAAGAACAGAAAAAAACTGGGTTGCCATTCGGGAGTGCAATAGTTCCAAGAGTTCGCCGCTGGTACCTAATGGTTTCGCCCTGTCAGGATGACATTGAGAATCTGCAGGATCGTGATTCTTAATTCAGTTATGAGTTGAGGCCAGTTTATTTTGCCTTTCGGGAGGGAATTATTTGGCTGGTTCACGCGGAAGGGCGAGAACCAACTTGCAACCTCTTTGGGGGTTTGCGAAGAAGTGCATACTTTGACGTGTTTATGTAGTGTTTTCACAGTAGTACTGTTATTTTAATATTTCCGATAGTAACAGATGTGTGTACGTTATAGTAATTTGTGCAAAATACGGTAATGTTTGTATGGAGTCTAATGAGAGATAGAGTAGCTACTACTTATGTATTTTTTATTTTTATGATGAATTTTACTGTTTGGTTGTAAGGACCGACTAGATCAGATCTTACGGCTTGGTTTTGACATTTCTTAGCTGTTTACTGCATAGGCTGTACTTGCTATGGAGGGACAGCCAACACCCACAAGTTGTGAGTTCTTGGGCTACCAGCAAAGTGGCTCCTGTTCAGTCCGTATATATGTGTGTGCACTACGACAATTTTTTATATGGTTAAATTATTGTATTTTACTCAATGAGCAAAATATTTTTCTTGAACATGAACAAAATTGTTTTTTGAACTTCTAAACTCGCGTCAGGACACGTGCCCTGATGATAAATTCGTAAGACGGCGAAGGGCGCTTGCATGAATAAGACGGCGCAGGGCGCTATCGCGAATATTTGTGTTGTCATTGCCTATTGTAATTTATAAATGCCTGTTATTATATTTTACCACATAAATGATAATACTTTACACTGATAATTAAAACAATTGGTGCAAAATTATTCCCTAACCATTCCAAAATTTCAAAAATACACCACGTTGATATTCAAGTTTTTACTTCTGCTGGCACTCCCGGAGTGCAATTTTTTTTGTTTTATGATTTGGATCATAAAAAACATATCTACATTTCGATGTTTTCACTCTTCTACCACAGACCCTACATAACAATATACCTACTTTATTCATTTTATACTCTAGAAGAAATAATTTATCCTGCAAAACGTTTGAGTTAGTATAATAATAAAACAGTGAAAACAATTCCCCAACCTCCAATATCATTTCCGAAAACTCCATCTAAAATGTCGAATATTCGCTTTCTAAGTTTAATTATAACAGAACGTTTGATGAGCTTGCTCGTGTAACATCAAAATATAACACCTTTAATTTACCACAAATCCCTTTTAATTTTAGGAAGGCACGTTCCTTTATATTACACTGCCTGTTTTATATCGTTGATTAATATTTCAAACCAGTTTAATAGGTAGCGAACTGACAGTTTAAGACATCATACATCTTCTGAACTGTGTGAGAAATTAAACGATGTATCAACATTACGCTTTATTACTAAAATAATAAAACTTTGTATGGGTTAAGACAGCTAACAAGTACGCGGATGTAAAGTTTGAAACTTCTTTGAAGGGATCAGACGGGTAATAAGTCGATTCGATGCGCCTCTTCTAGTAAAAAACAACGCGGTTGTTACAACTTCACTGGACTTTAAGGGAGCCTTTTTTATAATATCCAATATTGTATAAAGGCAAACAAGCAGACGGATTTCCTGATGGTAAGAAATTTACGTCGCCTAGAGACGCCAAAGGTGGTAATGGTGCGTTGCCAACCTGAGGCCAGGATGGTAGGTCTCGAGCAAAATTAAGTTTACCGGGGATATATAGGCCTCACGCACTGTCGTTATAGCGGCAGTAGCTGCGAAACGTTACCAGGTGGTAGTCAGATGTCACGGTGTAGTAATGCTAACTGCTCGCCTTTTTCGAGCTGCCTGGAAGGAAGGCAGACGGTCTGTTCAACGAAAGAGCCCGGAACAACAAGGGGAAAAGCCTGAGACATCATTATGTCATATATCATCTAAAATAACAGCGCCAAGGGTTCTCTCCCGAGAAACTAAACCGTGACTTGATGCTGCCATCTAATTATTGGTTGGGTAGTTTGGGGGGGTGATGCACACCGCTTGGCGTTAGACGTAGACGGAATAAAGTTTAATGTCTTTTGTGCGCTGAGTGTGTGTGTGTGTGTGTGTGTTTGTATGCACGTGTGTGTGCGTGTGTGTGGGGGATTAAGTGGTTGCACGCGCTGGGTAATGTGATGGTAAGTTGCGATGATTGATACTGTAGCCTATAGGCACCTTGTAATACACCTTATAATGTAGGTGCGTTGTAGTCATGTGGCTGTGTGTACATTATATTTTTACCAATTGTATATTATGATGTACGAGTACTCGTACATTACTAACTTGCACAGAAAATTGGTTTGAACTAGATCTTTTTTTATGATATTGGAAGGCAAACAAGTAGACGGATTTTCTGATGGTAAGAAATTTACGTCGCCTAGAGACACCAAAGGTAGAAATGGTGCGTTGCCAACCTTAGGCTGGGATACTAGGCCAGGCTATAAGTTTACCGGCTGCCTTACCTTCCGAAACAAATCACGTCAACGGCAAGCATTGACATTATGGCGGCAAGAATAGGTAAGGCGGTGGTGCCAATTCGGACGAGTCGCTGCGAAACTCTAGCAGGATGATATAAAAATACATACTGTCAAATTGATAACTTCCTTTTTGTAGTCGGTTAAAAAATGTCTAGTCGACTAAAAATGGACAGCAGTGTTCCGTCTATCTCTTCCCGGCTAAAGTTCAAGCCGAATCTACTTAACCGAACGTAACGAAATTTGGCTGGCAGGGTAGGTACTGGTATATGTTACGGGGAAGTATATATAAAAACAGGAAATGAAAGGAACAGGAAAAATAACTAAATTAAAACTTGGCTATAGTTCAGAAACGTGCATTATGATTTTATTTTATTCGGTTTTTTTATAAAAAAATATACTTAGTAGATTTTCCCGCAAAGTTTTGCACTTTAGAAATTGCAGATTTAATATTTAAACTTACTTTTATAACTTTAAGACTTGAATGTACAGGGACATCTGAACTTAGGAGTTGTCTTACATAAACATTCACATACATTTCACGACAAGTACCATACAGGTTAGCCAGAGAGTATCAAGTGTCAATTTATACGATTTCTATTATATCTATCATCTTAAGCTAAATTAAATAGACGGACATCCCGCGGGCGAGTTTATCCAGTGACTTCTTTTAAGTTGCTTTTTGACTATTTACCACTTGTAATAGTGAAATTATATAAGTGAATGCAGTTTACAAAGTTATCTTTGATTTAGAATATTATTTAGAAAAATATGAAAAACACTTTACTTTTTCCCATACAAACTTAAATTAGCTACCGAGCGAAATGAAGTTCTCCGGATCTGTTAGAATTAAATAATTCTAAAAAACCTTATAAATGATCTTGATAAAATAAAAATAGCCCTACTCTAAATCACAACTTATCTTTTAAAATATGACCAACCAAAATCCACTCGTTACTAGAAGCGTTAATGTAAAGTATCTTCATGCACATATCCCCGAAGAGGTAGGCAGATGCACAACCACGGCACCCACGACTAGCTGAAAGCACTAAATCCCATAATGTGATAGGTGGCACGCCTATCACCAACCGGGCACACATTCGATCCCGAGCAACATTTTTTTTATTACGAAATTGGAAAAATCAATTTTCTTTTTATTACCCAACCCGGAAATCAAACCCGGTACCTCATGAAGTCAAGTTCAACACCTGGACTGTTAGACCACAGAAGCGACTAATGTTAATGTAACTGATATAAAAAAATCAGGTCAATAAAATGGATGCCCTCATTTTTTGAATCGATTAATAAATACCTTGACAGCTAGGAGCTCAATTTTAAGCTACAATGGGCTGATATACCTTATTTTTAAAACATAATTCGCTTATAAGATAGCACGCTACTATTACCATCTTTGAAAGAGAAAGAAAGCTTACATTGCGTAGGAATAAAAGGCAAAGCGAAGGCAACTAGCATCAGGGTTTTGAGAACGTTGGCAGTTGACATAATTTTCCCGACTCACCGACGAATGCTTGACCTCTTTGACATCTGCGTCTACTTCGTGTACATAATACAAAAAGAGAATAATTACACTATTTCTATTGAGGCGGGTTTTTGTTTGACTTCATGTTAAAAATTAAGATGGTTTTGCTAAAATACATGACAATCTAGATCAAGGACCTCCCAGATGCAACAACCAAATATATATCAAAATGTATACATGTACAAATTTTGTCGCTATAGTGGTAGTGATTCTGCTGTTCGCAGACTAAACTTATTTTAGATAATACATGCTACCTTTTTTCAATAAAACAAAAACAAAAGAGATGGAAAATTTGAGACACATTAATCTAGTCCGGACATGTCATTTTGTGAGTTTTTTAATCAATTAAGTCTGTAGAAATGTCGTGTACTAAAAATATATTGTCTCTTTCTATTACTTGCACTAAAGATGATAGCAATAACTTAAAATCATTTTAGTGAGTGCACAACAAAATCACCACCAATATTTACAAATTTTATACAGTATCTAAAGTATCTTCACGCCCATATCTCCGAAGACGTAGGCAGAGGCACAACCAGGGCACTCACTACTAGCCGAAGACACTAAGTCCCACAATGTGATAGGTAGCAAGCCTATCGCCAACCGGGCACATTTCCAATCCCGACCAACATTCCTTTTAATTAGAAAATTGGAAAAATCCAATTTTCTTTGTGTTGGCCGACCCGGGATTTGAACCCGGAACCTCATGCAGTCAATACCTTTATATATTGTATAGATGGCATTATACATTTTATTGTATTGCCACGTTATACGAGGCACGTCCATGGTAGGACAGACCGCAAAATAATAATAAGTGATGGCTTCTTATTCTCATTAAATTGGAGAAGTACGTTTCATCTCTAAACACCAAAGGTGGTACAGTAAACAAACAAAATATCTGACCCCCGTATAATATTTTAAAAGGACTGTATAGGGTCAGATATATGTCGTTTGCTTACTGTACTTATGAGTTGTCAATAGTTGTGAGTAATTATTTTTTTTAATAATCTTTATTTCACATAAACCTACAAGAGGCACCTGTGACGGGTTTATATAATAATAAATCTACCACCGGATCGGAACGCGGCCGCACACTGAGAAGATCCGGCAAGAAACTCAGCGGGCTTGTTTTTTTTTCTTACTTTAAAATATGTTTACAATAATTTATGTAATGAGGATTTGGGACTACTCTTATCGTAAACCTATACTAGTTAGGCTACACTCAGTTCCAAAATTTAAGTTACCTAATCTCTTCCTGACAGCTATTAAACATGAGTTCGGTTTAAAAGTCTAAACCGTACTAAATCATGAGCTCGTCTTACACTCCGAAATCCAGAATATATTAAACAGCTGTTATAAAGAATAAATAGTAGATTATCTAGATTCACATTTTGGGAACTGAAGGTCAGTCACGGAGTTAGTGACATACAAATCGACGCTTGTTTCTGGAGAGCTGCTTGGTAGGAGAGCCTAAACTTATCTTAGGCGCCCAAGACAAAACGGAGAGTTCTCGTATTGGCGGCCAAGACTCTCTTTAAATCTTTGCCAAAATGTCTGCCATTGCACACACTGCCATTACTACGATTTTAGGCACCATTGTGTTTTAAAATTCGATAGTCCTCATAATATTATGTCAATACTAGCTGATCCGGCAGATGTTGTTCTGCTATTTTTAACGCGATTTTAGTAAAAAATCGGGGTGAGTCACCGTTATCACTTAGGAGTATAAAAAACAGATAGTCGCCAAATCTCAGGCCTACTGAAAACGTATACTAAATTTGGTGAAAATCGGTAAAGCCATTTTGGAGGAGAACCGTTCTCATGCCGTGCCGTTCTCTCAATTAACATTGTGACACGTGAATTTTATTTATAACATGAAATCGGTACAATGATGGGACCGGAAAGGTGGGTGAACCTTAAAAGCCTACCTCTACTAGTACCTATCAAAAGACAAAATTATTTTTCTTTCAAGTTAACCTACAAGAAGCACTTGTGACGCGTTTATCTATACATAGTATAAAGCAAAGTCGCTTTTCGCGTCTGTCTGTATGTATGTATGCTTATATCTTTAAAACTACGCAACGGATTTTGATGCGGTTTTTTTAATAGGTAGAGTGATTCAAGAGGAAGGTTTATATGTATAATAACATGCTTCATATATTAGAGAACCACTGATAATTTCAAGATTTCTAATGCGAAGTCGTAAATAAACATATTTTTTTGCGCTTGCATTGCAAACGCTGGCTGAACTCTACGAGATAGATCAAAATAATGTACTAAGTATTGTTTACCCTAAAAATGTCTACAAAAAAGTTCGCGATGGTATATGTTTATCTCTTAGGAATAACTTACAATAACCAATTTTATCCTTTACTTTTTACGAAAAATAATGGCTTATTTACGAAGCGATTTAAAGCAATACAGCATTAATCCTTATCTTATTAAGTATCTTAAATAAATTTTACATTTAATATAGAACAATATAGCCCTTTACAGCATGTAAATTAAACTAAAAGTTTCGGAGATATTACAGGTTTAAAATATAGGGACATAGCGGTTGCGGCGATACCGGCTGGCCGGCTGGTACTTTGAATTAATGCTTTTTAGTACAAATGATGAAACACGTATTTCAAGATTTTTCGAAATTCACCCCCATTGGGGGTTAAAGGGGATAGTTAAGTTTGTATGGGAAATTTAATTCTATTGAAATATTTTGAGTGACACTGAAATAATGCTCTGCAATACAAATTATGAGATAAATATATAAGCATTTTTTGAAAATCAACCCCTATGAGGGTGAAAGAGGGTGGCACAATTTGCGTAGGAAAAATATTTAACAGTAATTTTTACCATAACTCCACAACAATGAACCAAGTACATCAGTTTATCATTCACGAAAAACACACAAAGAAATTATGATATACTTACATAGTAGCAATATTGGTTAAAAATCCCTACTTCCCTACTAATATTATAAATACGAAAGTAACTCTGTTTTTCTGGCTGTTACGCTTTCACGCCTAAACCAGGGAACCAATTTTGATGAAATTTGGTGCAAAGATAGGATAGACTCTGAGGAACAACATATATACTTTTTATTGCAAAAAAATAGGGGAGAATGGGTAAAAAGAGGGGATAAATGTTCATATGGAAATTCGTCTTTTTTAAAGTTGTCAGTCTTTGTATTTAGACACTTTATATTTAGACACTTCATGATAAACGAAAGAACATAGGCTACTTTTTATAGCAAAAAATGGGGGAGAGTGGGTAAAAAGAGGGGATGACTGCTCATATATAAATTCGCCATTTTTGAAGCTGTAACAGTGAAACTTTGTAATTAAACACTTTATGATAAACAAAAGAATATAGGCTTCTTTTTATCACTAAAAAATGAGGGAGAATGGGTAAAAAGAGGTAATGAATGTTCGTATGGAAAATCGTTTTTTGTTTGAAAGGGTATATTTCAGAGGTTGTTCCATGGTCACCAGGTGAGGATTTGATGATGAAACCCTGGGGTAGTCTAGGGAAACTCAAATCAAATGTTGGCAAGAATAGTGTTTTTGTGGATTATGATCCCTTGCTAGCATTCGACAATGGTCACTCCATACTCAGACTCAACAGACTTGCAGAACAGGCTGACCGTTAAGTGTCTTTGAGGGATTTGGAGATATTTACACAGACGCAAGGGAGAAGATCGGCTAGCGTTCAGCGTCAAGCTCAAAGTAGAATCATTTTCATATTAATTGGAAAAATTATAAAAAAATGTCAGCATTGTGAATACTTAAAATTCAAAGATGAAACGCAGGGTTGTGTTAATGGTAAGATATTATTACTTTTGCTTGGTGAACCACTTTTATTGTGCAATTCTGATGAATCTCGAAGATTTTTAGCAATATGCGCAAATGCAATGATCGTTTTCAAATGACGTCGTTTGGAGTAGGTAGACACATCATTATGCCAGGATTTTCTCCCACATTTTTCTGTGCAAGTTCAAATTTATCATAGAACCGGTTCATACGAATACTAAAAAGCTGAAGAGTTTAATTTTGTTGCTACAATTTCTAAATGTGGGTTTCTGAAGATATCCCCGAAGGGTTAGTTCTGCCTAACTGCACAACCAGAGCGCTCACGACTAGCCGAAGACATTAAGTCCCACAATGTGGTAGTTGACTGTAGCCGGGCACTTATGCAATCCCGGGCAAGTGGCAACGTTACTTTTAGTAGAAAATTGAAACTTCACATTTTTAATTTGTTTTTTTTTTGTTGCCCGGACCGGAAATAGAACCCAAGATCTCAAGAAGTAATTCCTAAGACGGATGGTTAGACCTCAGAGACGATATGTATATTTCTAAAATTTCGAAAAAAAAATCTGTTAGAGGTTTCCATAACTAATTTAATTTTATTTCACAGGATTAACTTATTTAATTTCACAGGATTTGCCGAAGTGCAGATAAAACTGTAAACACAATAACGTATTCCTACGATTTATTTGAGGTGAAATTAGAAAAGAGAAAGTGTATGTTCAGTTTTGACGGCACAATTGCTGAATTGATTTTAATATTTACAAAAAAATAGATGAAACTTTGGTTGTCATCTTAAAATTTTAACGAGCAGTGTTACAGAGCTAAGTATCAAATTAGTAGACTACGCGGGCGAAGCCGCGGGTAACAGCTAGTCTAATAATAAATCTACCATCGGATCGGCCTCACACTGAGAAGATCCGGTAAGAAACTCAGCGGACTTGTCTTTTTTTTCTTATTTTAAAATATGTAATTATACATTATATTATTAAAAGATTGGCATGAGGAGCAATTAATCCCAAACGGTCTTATCAGCAAAATATTCAGCAATGTTATAATAACCCTTTTCATTTAATTTACATTTCACACATTTCTCAAATATATTAATTAGGAGTTCTTCCATATACTTACAAATTTATTGTAAAACTGTATACATTGGTAATTAAAGAATGGCTTACTCTGTGAAAACGAGACACATCGACAGCAAGATTTCTGTATACATATTATATTAACTTTTCAAAGATATACTGGGATGCTACTGTTATAATTTTGATTTCTTTGAATTTTTCTTATAAGGAAACTCTGGGACCTCGGTTATAAATTGCCCTTATTGCTCTCTTTTTAGTAATATAAATATAGTATTCACTTTGGCAGAACTCCTCCAGAGGAGAATTCCATAAGACATGAAGCTGTGAAAATAACTAAAATTAACCATCCTAGCGGTTTCAACATCAGTTAACTGTCTTATATTTTAACAGTAGAAGTTGCTGAGCTTAACCTAATTGCAAGTTTATCAATATGCGGGCCCAATTACAATTTTTTATCAATTGTTATTTCTAAAAACGTAGTAGAATCTACAAGGTCCACCTTGTTCCCATTAAGTTGTACTCGTACTTTGGTATCTACTTGCCTAACATTTGGCATTAAAAATGTATTTTTTTTTATGTTATAGGAAGGCAAACAAGCAGGCGGATTTCCTGATGGTAAGAAATTCACGCCGCCTAGAGACACCAAAGGTGTTAATGGTGCGTTGCCTACCTGAAGTCAAGATGTTAAGCCTCGAGCAAATGTAAGTTTACCGGCTACCTTACCCTCCGGACCGGAACACGTGATGACATTATGGCGGCAGGAATAGGTAAGGCGGTGGTACCGATACGGGTGAGTCGCTGCGAAACTCTACCACCTAGTCAGATGTCACGGTGTTAGTAATAATAAGCCTATGCTCGCCTTTTACGAGCTGCCTGGCAAGAAAGGCAGATGGTCTGTTCTGCAAAGGAGCCCGGACCAACACGGGGGAAAATTATTATATATATTTTTTTTTATTCAAAAAAATATTATTTACATCGAACCAGTGTACAACTTTTGAAATCTCATTGCTCGTTTCGTCATACTTACCCAGTTGTCTTTTCACTTTAAATATAAGCAACGTGATACAGTTATCCTTAAAATAATTATCAATCACAGTTTTTCCCGTGTTGGTCCTTTTCGACTGTGTAGAATAGACAATCTGCATGATCTGCTAGTTTAAATATGTATGTAACAATACTGGTGATATAGTATTCTGCTGTCTCTTGCTCGGGTATGGATCCACTCCCTTATTAATTCCTGCTACCAAAATGACAACGTGATGTTTTGGCCTAGGATGTAAAATAGTCTAGACTTCCGCAATAGACTAAGCACCTCAATCGAAGTGTACCGACACGCCTGTAACATTTATAGTGTGTATAGGCCACAGTTGCAACTTTCTGTCCGCCGTAAGCCGTGTGATTGTTCACTATCTTATTAAATAAAAATAGAATCGCCTCTGTGGGCTAGCGGTTTAGTTGTTGGACTTGACTGCATGACGTCCCGGGTTCGAAACCCGGGTCGGGCAACAAAAACAAAATTGGGTTTTTCCAATTTTCTAGTAAAAAAATGTTGCTCGGGATTTTATATGTGCCCGGTTGGCGATTGGCTTGCCACCTATCACATTGTGGGAGTTAGTATCTTCGGCTAGTCGTTGGTGCCCTATATACCTCTGCCTACTTCTACGGGGATATGGGCGTGAAGATACTTTTTTTTAAATGAAGAAAATGAGCATATATTTATATATTAGGTAGGTACTCTTAGCTATCACGTTACACGTGAATCAATTTTGCTTATTATTTTCCTGTTGTGTTGTTTTGTGTTGGTTATTATAAGAAGAAGATTTTTATGACGAGCAAAACTGGGGAAAATGCAGGGGAAAACAATTCTTTATTTTTTCCCCATAAACTGTTAGTAGTTTCCCCGTGTTGGCCCATGCTCCTTTGTAGAATACACAGATCATCTGCCTTCTTGCCAGGCAGTACGTAAAAGGGGAGCATATGCTTACCGTCACTTACACTGTGATATTCTATTAGGTGCTAAAGTTTCGCGGCGACTCGCCCGGATTTGTACCAGAGCCTTACCTATTACTGCCGTCATAGCGTCTGTGGTTGGGGCCTAACATCCTGGCCTCAGGCTAGCAATGAAACATTACCACCCTTTGTGTATTTAGGTGGCGGGAATTTCTCACCATCAGCAAATCCGTTTGCTTATTTACCTTCCAATATTATAAAAAAAAGTTAATGTAAATCAATACGAAGTTCGCTGGGTTGGCTAGTTATGAATAAAACAAAACTTTTAAATGCAATTTATTTCAAAACAACTGGTACCTATAGTGTACAATAAAATTTCGAGAATAATATAATACAAACAAATTGGATAATTATAATTTGAATAATTTGCCACATTATACGTTAAACTGTCATCATGTAAACTGTACAACACAAAACCGTTATCGCTTAACTGATGTGGTAAATTATAACGTTATGATATTTTCGTAAACTAAACATAACGAAACGTAACGTTATATGCGGTGTAACAATAAGTTATATTTTCATATTTTTACACCATATTTTTCTAGATTTTCAAAAAGTGACTTAACTTGACAGTCAAGTTAAAGTAAATGAAAAATAAAGAAGACAGATTTCTTTGTCACTTTTGGCGAGCAAACAATGTGGGAATCATTGTAGAAAACTGGATAAAAGGTTGCCGCGATGATGATGATGACGAGGAAATGTACTTCGTTTGTTGACGCTACAGCTAATTATGTCTTTCCTAAGGATGGGATTTTAAGATTTAAGTCAATTCGGCGTTCGTCAAAAAACAACTATCTTCCAAAATGAGAGATGACAATGACGAAAACTGACATCACAACTAATATCTGTAAATATTTACCGTTAAAACTTCAGTGGCAATTAAAAGTATTTTATTTTAGCGATTAGTGAAATCAAAAGTTGAACTTACTTCAAATTAAATTATATAATTTTTTTATATATTTATTATACTGTGACAAAACTTAAACGTAATATTTAAATGCATATATCTTAGTTATTAATAACATAATATAACATATTCTAACCAATTATAGTATGATTTTACTATAATTAGAAATGAGAATATCTTTCCAGTGTTGGGACCAACATACAATTTTACTAGGACATGCCTCCCATCATAGTTTGCACAAATTATTTGAACTATTCACGTAAAAAAATGATAAATTTCCCTTGAGTTATATACTAACAGATGCTTTATGTGGTTTGGCCATGAAATTGCAATCACATAATCAAAATAGGCACATTTTAATTAAATATTGCCTAGTATCTAAATGTCGAAATTAAAATAATGTTCTAACAGTGTAAAACTCATTTTTTCTAAAAAGAAGGCGGGAGTATAAATTATTACACTATACTCAAACAGGAATATATTTACATTCACTATTAATTACATTTTCAATTAACTTAACTATACAGTCCTATTTACGATGATATAAATAGAAAAAGTTTTAAAAGCCAACTATGTACAAAACGACTGCATTTTCAAAATAGCTGACGTAAAGTAAAGCTTGGTTTCCAATTACCGATTTAGCTGGTCGTATTTGGCAGTTTGTTCTCAATTTCATCTATAAATCTTTGGGTCAACGATTTCATGAAATTGATTTTTTGAACGAGACAGATATTTAGAAAAAAAAGTGGTCTCCTCTATGGTTTAGCGGTCCAAGTGTAGGATTTGATTACATTAGGTCCCAGGTTCGATTATCGAGTTGGGCAACAAAAAGAAAATTTGTTTTTGCAATGCTCTAATAAATAAATGTTGCTCGGGATTGAATATGGGAGCGGTTGGCGATAGGCTTGCCACCTATCACATTGTGGCATCACATAAAGGTCGATAATTACTACAACTCTAATCCATAAAGCTAATGATACTCTCATTTAAATTTGGATTTCATACAATAAATAATTAAAATTATTTGAAATGCGTAGCTATTAACTAAACTTTTTAATAAATATATTTGACTATATTGAATAAGTAAAATTGTCTAAACGAAAAATATCTTAACCAAAAAATTATTTATTTACCTAAGGGAAAAAGGACCGTACGGCAAAGCTTGCGTAGTCACAATGGTCTCAGAAAATAATTTATTTCGACATTTTTCCCATCTACCATACGTACTAAAATAAATTAAAAACTAAATCCAATGAATAAACAGGAGTGGTATTTTATGATACCTATATATCTTAACCATTTTTAAAGAAAAAAAAAACCCGGTTGCACCGGGAGTGCCAGCAGAATTGAAAACTTGAATATTAACGTTGTGCATCTTTGATATTTTGGAATGGTTAGGGAATAATTTTGCACGAATTGCTTTAATTATCAGTATGAAAGTACTATCATTAATTTGGTAGAATACAATATTTTGCGCCCTTCGTCGTCTTATTCGTGCAAGCGCCTTGCGCCGTCTTACGAATTTTTGTCTTACGAATCAGGTCACGTGTCCTGATGCGAGTTAAGAAGTTTTTACCCATTCCAAAAAAAGTGCGCAACGCGGCTAAAGAAGATTTCACTTCAAAAAATATAAAAAAATTTAAAAGGGTCGGTGATACCTGCAGACTTTCGAGAGATTAAAAGTACTATAATCATTTCTTATTTGAAAGCTAATAACAAATCTTAAAAAAAAAGTTTGAATTTTTCAATCACGAACTTTTTGCTTAGCATTGAAGTTAAAATTAAGAAATAAAGGAAATCCTAAACATCAACATTTTCTATTTAACTTAAATATATCTAAATTTTTTTTTATATAATTAAGCGCCATAAAACTATAAAAACCGATCCTAACTATTTCATAAGATTTGATCATTCCTTTTTCGAAAGATAGTAAATGAATCCCAATTATATATATATATATATATATATATCAATTGCTGTTCGTTAGTCTCGCTAAAACTCGAGAACGGCTGAACCGATTTTGCTAATTTTGGTTTTGAATTATTTGTTCAAGTCTAGTGAAAAGTACAGTAACATTATGTTTCTTTTTATTTGACATTTCTTATTTTAATAAAACACTCATATGTCCAACACCTCAATAAATGTTTATACAAAGATTTACTTTGAAACATACATCATCTCAAACAATACATGACACATGTCTTATTATATTCGCATTCATGAACATAAAATGTAAATTAGTTTGACAAGTTTCTAAGTCTGGTTAAAATATATCCTTAAGTTTCTCATCCCTGCCCTTAACACAGCTTTTAAGTTTCAGGGTCTAGATGACTTGTAAAATAATTTGGTTTCCATGTCTTGGAAACTAGATCGTAATTGGAAACCGACCTTTTGAGTATTATTTTTTTTAATATTGTCGTTATGCTCCACGAGTGTTAAAAAGCGCACTTACCAAAAGTAGGTTTTCGTTAATATTTTATGAGCTAGAAAATTGGTTCCTAGTAAGTTTTAGGGACTTCTTAGATAGGGCACACTTATACAATAAATTAAATGTTTCTTTGTTAAAAATATTTTTTTACATAATTTGTTAAATGAGTTTTTCAGCAAAAGCAGGTTAGTCTCTTGACGGTAAAAAATGTATGTTAACAATGGAGCAATGAAAATACCACGAAACCAATTCAGTCGACTCATTATAAGAGTCTATTTTAACAGACTTTATTGGTGGAATTATTTGTCAATTGATTATTAGATTCTTCCACTATCAGACGATAAGGTACACATGAGCCCTATGCCTTAGCAACTTGTAGTACTATTTTTAAGTGTTACTCATCGAAATAATAAAGTTATATAGCCATTTCAAAATATATATCACCTATTTTATATACTTTGCCTCTATTAAATATCGCCTTGTTGTCTAGCGGTTCGGTTGTGGTACTTGACTTCATGAAGCCCCTGGTTCGATCTCCAGAAGGCAATAAAAACAATGTTTTGACAACGTTGCCTGGAATTAGAATGTGCACGCTTAGCGATAGGTTTGACACATTGAAGCCATATTACATTGTGGGAGTTGGTGTCTTTGGCTATTCATTGGTGCAGTTGTTGTACTTCTACTTACGTCTTTGGGGATACGAGAGTAAAAATACTTACTTCACCACCCTGCTATGACGGAACATGGCCCTAGTGAGCTTTTTCTATTATATAATTTCAGTTTGTTAGACTTCAAGTAAATACTCTTGGTGAGTACGCTCCCTTTGAAACGTCAGTTTCATCTACATTTTTATAAGTTATTTACAGTCTTCACATTTTAGCTTAGGCTCAAATTTTCAACGTCTATAAAATACTTCTAGTTTCATTCTTTAGTTCGATGTCTTTTGATGTGTGCTGCTTCAGAATCGATTGGTACCTGTGATGAAAAGAATTGTCCTTTATTTATTGATAAGTCACTTATGACTATTATATGCATTACGCACATAAAAAAGAATTCAATTTACTTTGTTATTAAATTATTTCAAATAAATATCTCTACATAAGGTTGAAATTGTGAAAACAGAACTTAAACTAAACTTTATATGGTTTATAAGCATTTAAACATTTTTTTTCTTTTTTTCCATGTTATTAGTAACGATTTTATTAAATTAATTAAACTTTTTTTTGAAAACATTTTAAATTATGCGACATGTGATTCAACAGACAAATTGTTAATTAAATAAACAAACAAACAGGAAATCTGAAAAAATATGCTGCCAGCATCCTTGTACAGGACACATTATTAAAACGAAATTTTTCGAGTTTATTGGCATTTTCGGAGCATATCCCATTTTAACATTTTCAATAAACACAACTTAAAAATGTTTTTGAAAACTATTCAGTCTAAACGCCATTCAAATGCGGCATGGAAAATAGTTGAAGTAGTTCTACTTCGTTGTTTATAGTACCGAACTAAACATGAACTAAAGCACATAAGTAAGTTTAGCTGTCGCCCAATAACCAACTTTTCCAATAATCTTTTGATAAGCAACTCCAATCTGAATTTAAAATGTTCAAAATCGCACCGAATTTTCACTTTATCACAATTTATTGGGCTAAAAAGTCTTATTACTTACTAGCAGTTTCACGCAGCTTCGCCTGCGTAACTTGGCTTTTACTGCACCGATTTTAATGAAACAAAGGCTATGTCACTTAAGGATAATGTAGCATTCTAAAAGTGAAAGATTTTTTGAAATCGGCCCAGTAGTTCCGGAGCCTATTCATTTCAAACAAACAAAAGTATAGATAGTACAGATTTTGAATTAGTACTTTTTAAATTGAAAGATAGCAAATTTAATAATTGTAAGAAAACATACGCATTCATCATATTTGGTTATGAATTTGTCAATCTAAAGCTGGAATGACAAACCTCTTACGAAAGCCAGTTTATAGCCTGCTTTCAAAATTGGAACATGACTATGCCAAACATATTTTCCTCCTTGATACCATCTCCCATCCTGTACCAGGCAGCTCGTTAAAGGCGAGCATAGCCTTACCGTCACTGATACCGTGCCATCAGACTAGGTGGTAGAGTTTCGCATTGACCCCACGCCCAGATCGGTACCACCACCTTACCTATTCCTATCCCCATAACTTCAGCTCTTGTAGTTGACGTGTCCCGGTACGGAGGGTAAGGTAGCCAGTAAACTTACTTTTGCTCGAGGCCTATCATCCCGACCTAAGGTAGGCAGTTCATCATTACCACCTTCGGTGTCTTTAGTCGGCGTGAATTTCATACCATCAAGAAATCCATCTATTTCTTTGTCTTCCAATATCGTAAAAAAACACTTCCCGTATGGCGGCAAACAAAAGTACCGATAGTATTTTAGGTGCATTGTTTAAAAAATAATTACTTGGAACGTTTTTTTCTTCTCGCCGTATCAACAGGAGTTCCTTCAATACACAACACAATCAGTCGTGTGCTGCATGCGTACCTAAAAAAAATGCAAAATGTAAAAATAATGTCAGTCGACGAAAACGAGTCGCAAAAATTACCATAATATACAAGTTGCTCAAAAAAATCGTGGATCAAATACAACAGAGGCATAAATAGGATCAGCAAAAAATTTATTATTCTTTACTCGTTTTTCTTGCTGTTACTTAGAATAGAAAAAAGATATCCTTATTAATTTTTTTAACAACAAAAGTATAAACTAATTATTCCGTTCAACAGTTTTTGTTGTTATTGTGTTATGGCGTCAAAAATATGCTTAACATTTTTGATTTTTCACTGATAATGATTTTTTCTTTACATCGAAAATGCCTGTGATAAAAATATGTTTTATAAATATTTATTAAATTAAAACTCCTTAGGGCTCGATAATAAAGATCTCCTCCAACAGTTGCATTTGATTCACGACTTTTTGAACATGCTGTATATGAATTGCTAACATACTTAATACATGATTTCATTATATAGACGCAAAAAGACCTGTAACCACTTTTGTATATAAGCTAAATCTTCATTTTTGTGATGCTACAAAATATGGACACACAAATATTATATAAATGCAAAAATAAATTGGCCACTAAAATAAACTGTATTTCCCCTTTACTTTTCTAATGTAAAATATAGGTATCCGTAAAAACTAATAAAGTTGCTTACGTTTCTTGATCTAGCAGCTTATTGGAGCGCAGCGAAGAGGCGAGCCCCAGTTTATCCGGGCTGCTGCTGTGCCACGCGTCGCAATATGCGTCCATAGCTGGCTCACCGTTAGGACTTGCGCCGTGCCAGACCGCCTTAATTGGCCTGTTGGAAATGTACCGTTTCTAGGAATTAATGAATCAATTCGTGCAATATACAGGATGGTCTAGTTTTGGTGCCATCAAATGGTTTTTTCTATTCAGTTTCTTTAATATTACAAAATTTTAACTGAAAAATATCACTTCAGGCTAGTTACCATGACAAAGATAAAACTCGACTAATCAATATGTTCAGTTTCTGTAATATTACAAAATTTTAACTGAAAAATACCACTTCATCACGTCATGTCAGATATCATTTACGAAGATGAAAAACTCGTCTAATCAATTTGCTCTGTTTCTGTAATATTACAAAATTTTTACTGAAAAATACCACTGCATCACGTCATGTAAGATACATTTTACGAAGATGAAAAACTCGACTAATAAAAAAAACAATACATTCGGTTTCTGTAATATTACTAAATTTTAACTGAAAAATACCACTGCATCACATCATGTTAGATACCATTTACGAAGATGAAAAACTCGACTAATTAATCAAAAAAAAACTTTAATCAGACGCTCCCAACTCATTAAAAGCAAATCGCTAAAGCTTGATTAACGGCTCAGGATTGCCAGTTTTTTTCGTTTTAAACAGGTGACACTTTGGAAAGTAAGCCAAGGAACTACCAAATTCGCAGGGTTAAAGCAGGGTATCAAGCGTAGTTAGTGTTCTTGCACGCAAATAAAAATGTTTACTTTCACTTTTATTATTTGAACAACTAACAGAATGGAATTCTCTACCTAAGAAAGTATTTGCAAAGTATTACAACCTAATGGTTTTCAAAAATAGAGTGAAAAGACACCTTTTGCCTTAGAATAGTTCCACCTTAGACCTTTTCTTTACTTTCCATCATGTAAGGTAAGGATCATGTCCTATTAATCAATTAGTAATAAAAAGAATAACCCCACCTGGAACATGAGCCAACACATGTTGCTAATGTGTTAAAAATAAATAACATATCACATAAATTGGAAAAACTAGCACATACAACTAGAAAAAATACAAACTGATGGACAGCATTTCTTGTGGCATGACAAATAATTCAGCTGGCTCCTGGTACCGGGTGTACCATCTAGACCATCTTCTTCACTCACAAGAAAGTCGCAGCCTATCTTTGGCCTCCTAAAGGTACCTTATCAATGTCCTAGTCTTATTGTTAACTGCAGCTGCAGCAGGTTATACGTTGGTCAAATTAAGCGAGCAATATCAACAACTTTGAATAGGAAGAGAGTGGGACCACAAAAGGCAAATTGTTGCGCAGCAGTCTACTACCAGTGGTCTTGTTGGTGATTGCATATTAAAGCTGATTTTACCTCTTATGGTCTGTTTTAGTCAACAGGTCCGAACCAAAATAAACAAAAAGTTTTGACAGTTTTTGTCGGTCGGTTGTAATATTTCATTCACCTACTACCAGTACGTCTTAACTTCACATGGGTGGACAAACTTCTATACGACTAAAAAAATTAATATTTCTGGACAAGTTACACAAACTGAATCTAATCCCAAAGTAAGCAAAATATATGCTTGTGTTATGAGTGTTAGTCAACGATAATAATACATAGAAATACTTAAATAGATACCAGAATAAATTTAACAAACACCTAGGCGCAGAAATGCAGACATCTAAATGTTTGTCACGAAAATGCCTACCCCCGTCGGGAATCGAACCCGAGCCTCGCAGTTGATCAGTGCAGATAGGGTTGTACGCTAGCCACTCGACCAACCAGGCGGTAAACCTTCCACTTGAATGGCTTTATTTATTAAAAAAAACGCATCAAAGTCCATTATCGTTATGCAGTTTTAAGGATCTAAGCACAGATGGGGACAAAAAGCGTAAAGCTATTTTATTTTATAATAAGTAATGATACTACAAGTTTATTTATGTGTTTTTTTGATTAAGTTTTGAAGGAAAAGTGAATCTTTCCTATAAAATACATTATAGTTCATAGTAGCATTATGTTCTGATTTAATTACGTACATAATATATACTCGTATTATGATTATCACTACATAGTACAATACAAAGTCGCTGCCTCTGTCCCTGTGTTCCTTTGTAAGCTTAAATCTTTTAAACTACGCAACGGAATTTGATGCGGTTTTTTAATTGATTCAGTGATAGAAGAGGAAGGTTTATATTTTATACCAGTGCAAAGACAGGGCGGGCCGCTGGTATGATATAAAATACACATGCATTATATTGTGATTTAATTGCAATCAGCAAGGTGCACCCCAGCAGGTAATTTGCTTTTAACGATTTCGAAACGTTTGAAGTATTCCAATCTAAAACGCGATAATAATTAAACGAAAGAGAATTCAGAAGAGAGTTATTCACAAGAGATTCCTTTGAGCACTATAATGATGTAGCGCGACAAACAAGGTGTTCATAATATAGAGCACTGTGAACTAGTTCCTGTATGAAACTCGATCTGTAACTTAATTGTACCTTGATGTTAACTTTGTAAGGAACGAACGATCCCGCTCACTAATGAACTAAACAGTAGTCGCGGAATATCCTCGTAGCTTTTATTTAAGTATCATTTTATTGTTCAATTATCTTAATTATAGGAAGTTGGTCTCGCTCTATTGTTTGGTATTGAAAGAAAAACAAGCAGACGGTAAGAACTTAACGCTGTCTAGATTTACCAAAGGTGGTAATGTTTACCGGCTACTTTATGCTCCTTACCGGAACACGACAATGGCAAGCACTGTCGTTATGGCGGCAGGAATAGGTAAGGCGGTAGGTCCGGACTAGTTACTGCGAAACTCTACAACCTAGTCATTTGTCACGGTATTAGTGACGGTAAGCTAATGCTCCCCTTTTACGAGCTGGCTGGCAGGAAGGTAGGCCTTGTAAAAGGCAACAATATATATTTTTTATGATATTGGAAGGCAAACAAGCAGATGGATTTCCTGATGGTAAGAAATTTCCGCCGCCTAGAGACACCAAAGGTGGTAAAGGTGCGTTGCCAACCTGAGGCCGGGATGTTAGGCCTTGAGCAAAAGTATGTTTACCGGCTACCTTACCCTCCGAACCGCAACACGTTATGACGTTATAGGGGCAGGAATAGGTAAGGCGGTAGTACCAATCCTGGTGAGTCGCTGCAAAACTCTACCACCTAGTCAGATGTCACGGTGTTAGTGACAGTAAGCCTTTGCTTGCCTTTTACGAGCTGCCTGGCAGGAATGCAGATGGTCTATTCTTCAAAGGAGCCCGGGCCAACACGGGGAAATGTGTAATTATTATGGTGAATTAGGTTCACCACATACATTCAGAATTATTTCACGGAATCCCATTTCGATGTTTCGAAACGTGATTTCTTACGCAACGAATCCATACAAATTAATGGAGCTGCCTCGTACCTACTATCAGAAATTTTTCGTAAGGAACTTCTCCTTTTCGAAATTCTGCAAGCGGTGGAAAATTTCGTAACGAAATCAACAATTTCAAATGCAAGTCTTCCATAAATTTTGTATAAGTCGCAACATATTATGTTCAAACATTTCTTAGGGAATGCCAACAGTGGTGCCAAATATTCAAGTGGACATGTGTACATTTCAAATTAAAATTGTAATATGTAGTCGCAATAAAAAAAATAAATGATTGAATATACTGATATTTTTACTTTTATTACTGATAAAATACATAGCTTAAAATATATGTTACGTCTTAATTTAAGGATACCAATGTAAAAAAGTAACTAACTATAAAACTAATTATTATTTTTTGGTATTTTTCGGTGACTCAGTAATGGCGACATTTTGTTTCCTTAAATATGTACTGAATTAGTAGCACCCTTAAACTGAGCTTTGGATTCCAAATTGAAAAAAACCGGCCAAGTTCCAGTCGGACTCGCGCACGAAGGGTTCCGTACTATCATCTATCCGTTGAAAATTACGTTTGTTGTATGGGAGCCCCCCTTAAATATTTATTTTATTTGTATTAAATTATTTATTTTGAAAGGTAATATACAAATAAACATTCTGTGAAAATTTGGAGCGTCTACCTGTTACAGTTTTAAATATTAAACAAAAGAAAACGAAAAAAAATACGTTTATATTATGTGGACACCCCTTAATATATTTTTTTAAGTTTTTAGTACTTGTTATAGCGGCAACGAAAATACATTATTTGTAAAAATTTCAGCTTTTTAGTTATCACGGTTTATATTAATAGGGTCCGTCTTCACCCTTTGGGCATGGAACCCTAAAAACGAATATGTAATTACTTTTTGCTTTTTCCGCAGGAAACTATTTCAAAAATCGGTATGTAACAGGCCTTATATAACACGTGACACATTATTTCTGGCATAAAATCAAAATTTTAACACGAAACACATTCTTTGCTTTAGATATTGTAAATTTCTTACCAGCCTGGATCCATCAGCACGTTTTTCCCATTGAAGCTGTATATCCTCGGAGCGTGTGCAAACAAAGCTCCTGAACCATCAAACATTTCTCCCCAAGAGTTGAAGAGGACGTCACCTCGAGTGTTCACTACTGGAATGTCTCTGTCCACCCAACTTACTATAGAGTCGATGTTTTGAACTCTGTAGGAAAAAAAAATTAGGCATATCTTAATAACTTTACAAACGAAGGAAAAGGTTAACATATTTTTGGAAAATCTCCAAAGCTACTGAACAGATTGCGATAGACAAAAATTATAACAATACTTAGGTATTCAAATTTCTCAGAGATTTTTTTGCGGGGAACTAAATAAACATGTAAGTGATCTAGTATTCTGGTGTTTGTGTTCCTATCCCGGGTCTGGAAATGGAATTAGTTCTATTTTCTAATAAAAACAATTTTGGCCGAAATTGGATATGTTGTCGATTGGCTATAGATTTGCCACCTTTGTGGGATGAAGTACCTTTGGCTATTCGTGGGTGCCTTTTTTTCACCTCTTCCTACCTCTTCGATGATAGGGTCTTAAAAATACTTACTTGCGTTTACAAGAAACATATTAGGTATAAAAAATATCTTCACTCCCATACAAAAGAAGTAGGAATGACCAAGTCACCCACGAGTTGTACGAAGACTTTAAGTCCCTCAATGTGATGGGTGGCACACCTACCGAAAATATCTCTGATTCCGGGCAATGTTATATTTGCCGGAAATTTGAAAATACACATTTTCTATTTTCATTTTTTACCCGATCTGGCGATCGAGCCTGGAACCTCAGGAAGTCGAATCCGGTGCCGTATCGCTAAACCACCAGGCTTCTAGGCAAAAATTCTATGTCTTAACTTAAAAATAACATCTAGGAAAAAATTCTATATGTATGATACTCAAAGAAACTTAAATTATATAACATTAATATTGAGGTACCCGACAGTTACAAATTTTTTTCTCGAGGACAGCAAATTAACTTTTTGACGTTACACATTTAAATTCAATAAAAAATGCCGCTATTAGTTACAAAAAAATCAATGTTATTCGGATATCCACAGCTCAGTAATTACTCAACTGGGAATATCGAATAAGCACTACAATTTTGATCGCCCAATTTTTATAGTGCAATATTAATCACTGTGATTATTTTTTTATGGATTCAACTCCATCATGAAATCCAATTTTCGTAATTTAAAAATATTTAAGCCTCTTATGGACAGATATAGACTGGATTACTACAGTTTTATTTATTATTAAATAAGTGAAATAATTTTAAAAGTAAAATAATGACACTACTGCTACGTCCACACCAACATCACAAACGCGAATATTTCTTTGTTTATTTTTCCTTTTACATCGCAAAGAAGCGATGCTATGAAATTATGGTAAATTCTGGTAGGCGATACATTAAGCGTTTAAAAACTTAAAAAAACTTTTCATTTTCATTTCATAGTAGGGTAAGACTAAAGTAGTTTGACATCAATTTTATAATGATCCGATGAATGAAAAGCTAGACAGCTAATTTTAATACGCGGACAGAACCATGGGCAATATTTTTAGGTAAATTATAGCGAATAACTAACTATTATTATTATTATTGGATCTTTTAAAAAGTCAATATTTTTAACATAAGACGCATTAAAATATGTGTCTAAAAATTATATTTATATTTAAGGTGTTAGATGTATCTCTCTAATAAAAAACCGCATAAAAACCGTATTGTGGTTTTAGCGATCTCAGCATACAAAGACAAGACAAGCATACAGACGGATAGTGGAATGCGATTTTGTTTTGTACTGTATAGTAATAGGTACCTAATAAGTACAACTACTTATCATATTCTAAACGCAGTAAACCGACTCTTATTTTATACAAAATATTCACGTTTCAACGAACTTCGTTCCACCCGTTCAGTTTGTATGAGTAAAATTAAAATGTTGTTTTTCCAAGTTTCCTCACATTCAAACGGAATAAAAAATATCCTATGTCCTTCTCCTCGTTCTAAATTACCTCCCCATTAATTTTCGGCCCCATGGGTTAACCTGTTCTTGAGTTATGAATAGTGTAACTAACACGTTTTTCTTTTATAGAGATATCGTCGAGACACGTGAACATTTAAGCGTTATAAAGTATTAACTGCAAAAAACCGATTTCAAATTTGGAACATACGTGGTTTTCTCATGAATACTAATGTAGACTTAGACAAAATTATAATGGGACCACCGCGGGAGTATAGACCTTCAATGAAAAAAAATATTAAAACCCGTCCACAAACACCGGAACAATCGAGTAACATTCATACAATAAAAAAATACGGGTCGAATTGAGAACCTCCTCCTTTTTTCGTCGGTTGGAAAATTGAATAAGTATTGAACTAAACAAATTTCCAAAAGTTAAAAAAAAATGTCGACGCGCACAAATACCACTTGTGTGGTTCAAGTGAATAAAGATTATTCTGATTCTGAAATAAACAAAAAAAAGAAAAATAAACAAATAAAGAAACAAACAAAAAAAACAGTAATGTTCAATGATTTCATCCAGAAAAATATTAAATTTTATGGAGTATCTCCAACGCGCACAGCTTTACGATTTTGCCATAATATGTAAAGACGTAAAATGTGGTAATATAATTTATTTAAAATATCTGAATACATCGTCCCAAAACATCATAGAGACGCCTCGTTATTAAGAAATTCCGTTCTGATTATATTGGCTTTTGTAAGAACCTTAATGATCAAACACGTTCGTTAACAAAAAGAGAAAATATTTTGCCGGTAACAACGTACGTCATTATTTTCGTATTAAATAATGCTAAACAAGCATAGGTTTTGAATTACTTTTTAATAATGGCGATGGCTTAACGTTAAGATATTGTTATCTGAAACATATTTTAGGGTTCCGTAACCGGATAGCTAAATCTGAATCGTAAAGTTTAAACATATTAATTTCATATAAGATAGCCATCCTACTTCAAACTAATACATAGCTACATAATAGCACTTAGTAGGTATTCTATAAAAATATATATATTTTCTACAAACACACTCGTTTTTTAATAGCTTCAGCAGGTTTTAGATATTATTCAAAAAACTTAAGCGACAGACTTCCAGTATTATATTTACTAAATCGTACTCGTAGGCAGAGGCACAACCAGGGCACTCACGACTAGCCGAAGACACTGAGTTCCAAAATGTAATAGGTAGCACGCCAGTCGCCAATTTTTTTAAATCCCGGGCAACTTTACTATATTAGAAAATTTTAAATATACATTTACTTTTTTATTTTAGCTATCTGATCCGGCGATTAAACCCGAGACCTCAAAAAGTCAAGTCCTCCGCTAGACCACAGAGGCCACTGAGAGTTCCATAGGTTAGGTGTATATTGATTAAATGTGTATTTTACGTTTTATTATCATTTCGAAACAAATATATTTTTGAATGTTTTTTTCCTGAAACGTTTATTTGTTTATATTTCAAAAATTTAAAAAGTCAAACCTTCCTGAAAGTTTTTGCCACTTTTTCACACACATGCCACCTTCTTAGTATTTCCGTTTTTCGAACTATGCACCTAGCACTCCGTATAACACAGCTCTATTAAATGTGTGCTACTACGGAACCCTTTATATGTAAGTCCTACTCGCAAATAGCCTTTTTATTTTTTATTATGTTATCGTGATAAAGGAATATATTAGCTTAGTTATATCATTACCGACCAGTATTGCCCTGTTAAAAATCATTATTAGCAGTCTTCTTAACGTTGTTTCAGTGGTTAAAACCTCAATCCTATACAAATAAATGTCCAGATTTTCTCATTTAGTATCGACTTTGTTTCTATCTATATACAAAGGCGTGGGTAGTAATGATTGAGGGTAGTGATGCTTCAGTGTTTATTTGACCATGATTGAGGTCTCTTAATGGATCTTGCAAAACTATTAGTATTGTATTACCTATATATGTATACAAACTGGAGAACTAATACTATTGCAAAAAAAAAAGGTTAAATAAAATCTTCTGTTTGGAAAGTGACACCAATAAACGAAGCTGGCCGCCCCGGCTTCAAATGTACGTCGTATAATCACTTTCTCTAATAAGTAAAGGTAAAGGTTGTAACGTTCGTGTGTTTAAACAGAGTTTAACGTCATGTCGAAGTATTTTAACTCACCTCGACGATATGAAAGCGCGGAAGTTTCCCTCCAATCCAGCTCTCTGCGCCTGTCGATGACAGTCGTAATTCGAACTGCTGACACCGTGCATATCCCCAGTGTGCGGCTCGTTCAGTGCCGCTAGACGAAGCTACGGAAGTTAAGGTTTGTTAAAAAGTATGTCAAAGTGAGCTTTAAAATTTATAAGGGCTTTGATCTTCTGTCATTTCAATATCCGTTTAATATTTTTGTATGTTTCAGCAACATTACAATAGCTAACGACTTTGTATTTGAAATCTAGTGCGTGGTTTAGTCAAAATTAAAAAATCAATAATCCTATTCGTAAATTGCAGCTAAGAACTATAATGCCAGCTTAGAAAAAAATTTGCTAAAAATCGGATCATTCGTTTAGAAGCTATGATATCACAGATACACAGACACATACGTGTGCACGCACATGTATACACACATACGCAGAAGAATTTCAAATTAAAAATATCCTTTTTCTACGTCGCGATTTAATCGCCTCTGTGGTCTAGCGGTCCGGGTGTTGGACTTGACTGCATGAGGTCTCGAGTTCGAATCCCGGGTCGGCCAACAAAAAGAAAATTGGATTTTTCCAATTTTCTAATAAAAAAATGTTGGTCGGGATTGGAAATGTGTCCGGTTGGCGATAGGCTTGCCACCTATCACATTGTGGGACTTAGTGTCTTCGGCTAGTCTTGGGTGCCCTGGTTGTGCCTCTGCCTACCTCTTCGGCGATATGGGCGTGAATATACTTTTTTTTTAGTTTGAAAAATATAGTTTTTGATTGAAAAAAAATTGGTTCACTATTGCTTTAAGAAACAGCAGATAATGATGAGTATGTAACTAACGTTTTCTAAAACGAATGTTTTGTTGACAAAATATACAAGCATACAGAGAGATACTAAAAGAATACTAATTATTATTTTAAAGAAGACTTTATATTCCGTTGATTTATAATAATCACAATTAAATACAGTTTTATTGAAACTGCTTAGACAATATTAATAGTTACAAAAAAGTCTATGGCAATAGGAAGGCGAAGCTCATTATGTAGTTTGGTGCAGGAACTGTCGAGTGCAAAAATCGTATAGCGAGTTTCAGCGCCAGTTCGAAAACATGTTTTTTTTTTGTTTGTTTGTTATAGTTTAGTAAGTTAATAATATAACCTTTACATTGTTTCTCAAATAAGACAATTAAGCTTGTGCAAGAAAGCAAAAAAATTATGCCATATCCTACTTATATTTATAATTTATCTGAGAGGTCAAAATTTCAATCTTTATTTTATTATTTTGTACGTAGTATAGAAAACAACATTTAAAACACAAAACAATAGTTTTAAGCAACTGTACCCAAATAAAAGAGAGGAAGCACGAGTATAAGCGAGTGTATGAGAAAGCGCCCTACTCTCCCTCACTTCCCCGCTCATATCCCCGTCGATACTTTAAACTGAGTTCTGCGAAACAACACGCTACCTCCTTTAGAGTCGTTTTACGTGAATTGTAATGAGTAGGTTCCAAACCTTCGATTTCCAAATTACTCAATCTTTGGTATTCACTTGAGTATTGACGCTGGCGTATCCATCTTCGTTACAGTGAAGCAAAACTATTAAGCAGCGCTTCCAGTTTTTTTTTCTGCTTTACGTCATTAACGTTTAAATTATAAGTAATTTCTTACCACTGGTCCTTCCCCCGCTGGATTCTTATGATGTACTAAACTAGATGTTTCTAAAACATTTTGTAATGTGGTCCTCGTTGGTCCGTTTACTGGTTGACTGTGTATCGCCAATAGAGATCCCATCTGTGTGACAAAACTCATTCAAGTCAATATTTTGTTGTTGATCACAAAAGTGACAATGACATAACAGTTGCTGTGAATTTACACGCAAAAGATTAGGTTAGATGGAGGTACAGTACTACTATTTAAATTATGCGCTTCGGTTTTACACTTTTTACTCTTTTTACACTTCATTAAATTGGCTTCTATTTTTAAATTTGCTGACCTCTAAATTTAAGCGAAATGTTTGATTATGTGTAATAACAACTCTATATAGATATCTTTATGACACATTCGGATTTCCGAAGCTTGACGAATATATCCGAAGCACATAATTTCAATAGATTACTGTAATTTTCAGAGCTTACTCAAAAGCAGAAGCTAAGAAAATTAAACATAGTTAGTTTGAGAACAGCAAGTAAAACATCCTATTGAAAGACAAAAAATGGATTTGAGATTATTTTTTTAAAGTGATAGTCATGATTACGAAAGCATTTAACCGTATAAGTTGTTTTTATTCTAAACTACCTTCCACTCGCGGCATCGTCAGCTTATATTTAATAAATTCTATACCTAAATGTTATTTTGGCATAGGAACGGTATAGCTGTAAAGTGTTATCTAAATCTTTGCAGTAGTTTTTGCGCGAAAAAATAAAAACATTCTGAATGCTTTTTTACAAACGTTCACATTTATAATATTACTAACTGTCACCTGCGGCTTTGCCCGCGTGGTCCTATAGGAACATATTTTCGGGATAAAACTTACCTATGTTTTAACCCAAGTTACTCTTTATGTGTGTGCCAATTTTTATGAAAATTGGTTGAGCAGTTTTTCCGTGAGGAGTAGCAAACAAACAAACAATTAAACATACAAACTTTCACATTTATAATATTACTAGGATATTGAAATTAGGATGCCTTAAACAACCTTTGAATAGCAGTAACATCTTAATATATAAATTACGTGTCACGTTGTTCCCGATGGATTGCTAAACTACTAAACCGATTTTAATTAAATTTGTACGGTATGTGCAGTTTGAACCAATTCAAGAGATAGGACAGCTTACATCTCTATTTACAGAGCAAAGCCGCGGATAACAGTTTGTTTAAAACAAAATAATTTCAATACTGAAGACAGGTAAATTATGGGTAAGACGAAAATAATCTCTTTGACTTTGTAAGAGTCGTTTAATCAAAACTCTCGAGACTTGCCAATATCAAACTAATTCGAACCTGAAAGTTTGTAAACAGTTTATAGATAAGCTTTAATATAATTAATTCTACGAATTCTTTTCTGAAATATCTTTATTAGCGTATACATTTCAATTCTTAACAAGTTACGCATGACATCTTTTGCTCTTGAGATATCATAAGAGACGTGGAGTAAGCATTACGTAATATTAATTATATTATTGTTATCGCCTCTATAGTTTAGCGGTCAGATTTGACTTCTTTAGGTCCCGGATTCGATTCCCGGGTCAAAAAACAAAAAGTTTGGAAATGTATATTGTATAAATATAAATTATAAAATGTATATAATAAAAATAATGTTGCCCGGGATTGGATATGTGCCCAGCTGTCGATAGGCTTGCCACCTATTACGTTGCAGGACCTAGTGTCTTCGACTAATCATGAGTGCCCTGGTTGTTCCCCTCCCTAAATCTTCAAGGATATGGTCGTGAAGATACTTTTTTAATCATTTTTGTTTTAGTAGCAAAATACAGAGTTTTCGACTAACTCAATGAGTGCTAAAACTTTTCCTAATTGTACTGTCGAATTTGAATATTCGTTGATATTTTAATCGATTCCAAAAAGAGAGGTTCTCAATTCAACTGTATATTTATTTTTAATTAAATTTATTGGTGTGTTTGCAACTTGATTACTGAGCTACTTATTAACTACTTTTATAAATATATATTAGTATGTTTGCTACTTGATTACTAAGCTACTTATGAATAGTTTTTTTAATTATATTTATTAGTATGTTTGCTACTTGATTACTTAGCTACTTATGAACTGTTTTTTAATTACATTTATTAGTATGTTTACTACTTGATTACTCTGCTACTTATGAAAGGGTAGGCCGTTATTTCAAAGTGGTTTCATTTAAATTTTATCATGATCCGACTTCTAGTTTTTGAGTTAATAATGCATAGTTTTCATTTAATATAAACGACTTTGCCTTTGTGGTCTAGCGGTACAAGTGTTGGAGCTAATTCCATGAGGTCCCAGATTCAATTCATTAAAGTTCAATTCATCAAAGTATCAGTTAAAGTGTTGTAAAGTAAAACGTCAATTGTATTTAAATTATCGTTATTCCAAATTTAACAAAAAAGGGAACTCCTTATCGAGTGCAAAAATAAAGAGGATTTATTTGAAGAAACAAGTAAAACTTTAACTAAGGTAGCGGAATGGTTAAAAGAAAACACGAAAATCTTACGAAAACAAACTTAGTTGAATTTCAAGCATACTATAGAGAAACTAAAAAAATAAATGTTTTTTTTTAAATAATACTACTATAGAGAATATAGATTTTACCAACTTCCTAGGAATAAAAATTGATAAATTTTGTAATTGGAAGTCGCATATTGATTCACTTTGTAACAAAATTGATAGGTTTATATATGTGTTAAGACGAATAAGAGAAGTGTCAGGCTTAAAAGCATCTCTTTTAGCATATCATGGGTATGTTTCTTCCATTTTGCAATATGGTATTACTATTTGGGGAAATTCTGTAGAACTAATTAAAATCTTCAGAGTTCAAAAGAAGTGTATAAGAGCAATATGTAGTGTTAATCAGTAACATTCATGTAAGCCACTTTTTAGGTCTCTCAAAATATTACCTTTACCTTGTTTATATATTCTGGCTGTATGTGTATTTGTAGAAAAACATCATCATTTGTTTCAAACAAATGCTAAAGTCCAAGGTTTATCTCATTTTAGAAATAGTAAGAAACTCCATGTGCCTAACCAAAAACTCAATATTTGCAAAACTAATATATATTGCATGTCGATTCGTATATACAACCAGATTCCTGATAATTTTAAATCATTGCCATTAAAAAGATTTCAATAGAAGGTATTTGACTTGTTATTAGATAAGACATATTAAAGTGTTAAAGATTTTCTTGCAGACAAGCATAAATAATATAATGTTTCTAATAATAATAATAATAATTTATCATAATTTCAGAAAGCGGGTTACGTTTTGAAAACGATGGTACTACAAGGACGATACATTAAACTACTGGCTGCCAGGGGAGTTTGTTTCGCCGTTTCTTCTCCCGACTGGCCAGGTTTGGAAACGGTGGTAGTTTACGGTAGACAGGGCTAAATTTACTATCCCTTATTATTTTAAAATTATTTGTAAGTTATAACTCAGACAGTAATAAGAATAAAACTATTTGTTCGTATGAATATTAAAACATTGTGTTTATAATTAGTCACTTATAAAAATATTAAATTATTTGCACACCACAATGTGGTAGAATATGTTGGAAAGATTAAAAAATTTTGTAACAACTTCAACACGCATATTCCGCAAATAAATGTATTTTCTTTCTTTTCTTTTCTTTCTTTCATGGATCGGGCAACAAACAAGAAAAGTGTGGTTTTTCCTAATTAAAAAAAATGTTGCTCGAGATTGGATATGCTCCCGGTTGGCGATATGCTTGCCACCTATCACATTGTGGGACATAGTATATTCGGCTAGTCATGGGTGCCCTGGTTGTGCCTCTGACTACCTTTTCGGGGGTATGAGCGTTAAGATACTTAAACGACTTCATCATTGATAGGCCATCTTCGATTCATTAGCTGTCTTTCAAAAAAAGAATGATCAAATCAAATGATCAAATTTTTCCCCGTGTTGGTCCGGGCTCCTTTGCAGAATAGACCATCTGTACTCTCTTAAGTAATCCAAGCCTTTAAAATTTTGTGAAAAGAAATGACATTAACTTATTAACTTCTTTGTTCGTTGTTTGTATCTTGTTTTGCAAAGATATCTTGTTAGAGTGGTTGCCTAGTTACTGATCCATTGTAGACCTGTCTCCTATCTTAGATAGGTTAATAATTGGCAGTAGATTATATACATGTATGACATAACCTAGTGTCGTAAGCTATTTGCATAATACAAGATAACAGCCTATAGTTTTGCCTACATATTATTTCATACTTTTATGACATTGGAAGGCAAACAAGCAGATTGATTTCCAGATGGTAGGAAATTCACGCCGCCTAAAGACACCAAATATTGTAATGATGCGTTGCCAACCTGCGGCCGGCATTTTAGGCCTTGAGCAATAGTAAGTTTACCGGCTACCTTACACTCCAAACTGGAACACGTCATGACGTTATGGGGGTAGGAATAGAATAGAATATGGTAATAGTATTTTTAGTTTGGCTAAAGACCCTAGAGCCAAATTCACCCGACATTACACCGAAGACATCCCGGACGTCAGCCTGTACGAGAGTTTTCAAGGGTCATCACGAACCGAATATCACGCAGGTTAGACGATTTCCAACCTCCCGAACAAGCCGGGTTCAGCACTGTAGGCCACATTCACACATTACGCCAGATTATACAGAAGACAGAGGAGTATAAACGGCCATTATGTCTAGCGTTTGTGGACTACGAGAAAGCCTTCGATGGTGCCGCATCGACTATCGATACATCGAAGTGTTGGGGTCCTCGTCCTCCGGCTGATGATGACGATGATGATAGTACTTTGCGTTCATTCACAACATATGTAAAATAAGGGGTAATAACAATAATAAGTACCTTTGATATGATTCTTCTAACTAGCTCCAAAGAGTGTTTAACGACTGCATTCGCAGATGTTGATTCTTTTTTAATCTTTTCATTTTTATATGTTTCATTAAGTCTATATTTTCTGTACAAAAATGTTGCTTAATGGTAGTTTTAATATTACTTGACGTCTCTAAGTGCGGCCGTAAGTGTTTAATGTTCATCTATGTATTTAATACGTATGTACTTCAAAGAAAATCGACTTAAAAAAAAAACAATGATTTAATTATCATTTTGATTAATTATTTATTAATTATACTAACCATTATTTATATGTCCTATTTACTAATAGGTTTGAAGTAGGTGCCAAACCAAAAACTAATAATAATAATTAGATTTTAAGTAAGTATTAAATTGGCTCGGCACGGAGTTCAAACATTTAAGTAAATTGGGCATGAAAATAACAGCTAGTTATTAATATTACATCTTTCTTATTTTTTGCTTTTAAGTTTTGAAATCGGTTTTCCTTAACGTAATACTTTTAAACGTGTAATACTTATAGTTTATTGCTGATATGGTTTATTTTAATAATCTTATCTTTATAGCATACTATCAGGCTATATACTTATAATATAACCTTACTAAATATCTTTATAGCATGTTGCTGGATGCCGATGTGTC